>JAPYZL010081244.1:0-11818 GCA_030522825.1 Platygaster orseoliae
TAACTCCGCCTTCGATCCCGTTGTTTTCAAATTCAGTTCGTGCAATCGATATTGCAACTGAAAAATTTTGAGCGAGTCAATTTTCTCATTTTCCATCCCTGAATTCCCCTGTCTACTCTGCCCCGAACCGTGGGCCCCTTCGTCCAGCCCATCCTCCCTCCTTTCGTCATTTCCACCCGGATTGCTCATTTTCGGTCCTTCTGATCCCGAATATTCCCGCTTTTCACTTCTTCCGAAAATTGCTCCGATTGACTCACCTCGGCAACCGTCGTGTTCACCTTTTCGTCCTTCACGGCTCGTCAACCTAACCTCAATTTTCGCAAGCGTCGTCCAGGCGTTCCCTCGAATCAGATCCTCGTCTCCGTCGTGGGTCGTCGTTGGAAATGTCGAAATGGATTCCCCGATCGTCCTCGTCGTTGGCTTTCGGTCGAGGAATCACTTTCTTCGCGTCGTCGGACTCCTCGGATTCCTCCCCTGCCCCCGCGTTTCACGTCTTTTCTCCGCGTCACGAATTCCGGTTCTCCTTGCAATCCCGGTTGAGCCCCCAATTTTATGAAATCCAAGGTGAAGGAAAACTCGAACACACTTCTCGTTTCACACTCTATATTCTTGGGTTAATTAAAAATTCAATAATGTTCAATAAAATGATCGGGAAAATACCAAGTACAACAACGCGTTGCGTTCCTCGTCGAACAATCGTCTCTCTCTCTCGGCGCCTGGCGCCATCTTGAATTTTAAGAACACCCGCGCGCGTAAATCAAATGTAGAAATCAAAACAAAAAAAAACAGAACTACTCGAACCCGAATCCTACATATATATATACAATAATATATTACTTTTTTTCATCTAACCATTTGCTCATAAATACTTTATCCCGACATTCAATATCCTTTTCTCCCATTTTTCGTCAATTAACAAATTCCAGTTTGGGAAGTATTAGCGAGTCATTGACTCCGCATCCGGCTTCATCTCATCGTTCAACCGTTACCATCTTCTTATTAATTTTCTTCCTGCCTGTCTTTTGCCGTATTCGTCCTTGCCGGCATTCCGCGAAACGCAAAGTTGGTAGTCATATTATTCATCTGAATTCCTAAATGACTTTTTCGCGGACTCCAACATTCCGCGGGGAAAATCTCCGTCTGAAAACAGACCACTAATAACCGGCGTATACCGCGGTGCGTGCGATCGTGGCCGGAGGGATGAATGGGAATATCTTCCTCCCATTCGTCATGAATAACTAACGCGCTTTTCAATGTGTTTCCTCACTATTTTCGATCCTCAGACGTTTTAACCGATGTTTTATTGATCATCTTTTCGTGATCACTCGTGTTCAATGAATTTACGAAGTCATTTTTGAAAGGTTGACCCAGATCGAACACTTTTTCATAGAGTTTTATGAGATTTCATTTAATATTTCATATTTTTCCTTTAAAAACTGAAACATCGGACTAACAAGTAAGAATAATAAAAATAAAAAAAAAATATTTGTTTTAGTAACTAACATTTGGAACTTAGTGTCATGATTTTCTAAAAGTTGAGCAAATTTTCAAAAATCAGCTTCGAGAATTCGTCCAAAATATGCATATTTTTGTAGTATGTATATATTAGTAGCATATATGTTATAACCATGGCAACAAAAAGTATCTACGATAAAATGCAAAATATTTATTTATTTATGCATGAAAAAACAGGGAATTATTTATGATAGGCAAGTAATATTTATGATCAAATGCAAGCAAATTTTATGTTTTTTGTACATTTGTTTACATTTTCGTCTCCTAATCAAAGTTGTTGCAGAAAATGACCACATGTTTTGCTAAGTTTTGCTAAATTCAAATAGCATAATGTTCCAATTAATTATTTATCTTGAAATGTAAACAGATTATGAATCTTTTACATGTGACATGTCGACCAAATTTTTGATAATTTTCAAACTGCAAATAAGGAAAATGAAACGAAATAAATTAAATTAAAGAAAAAGGAAAATTTTCAAATGCAAATTAATTGCAATGATAATCTAATTTTTTAACTATATATTTTTTTTCAATTAAATTTTCATTAAAAAAAAATGTTTTTTTTTTCATTTTTAATTTCATTTTAAAATAAATAATGAAAATTAGAGAAAAAAATATGAAACATGCATAAAAAGTAAATATTTTTTATGGTCAAAAACGAGGAAATATTTATGAAAAACTAAAAGTGGCAAAATATTTTTGTTCCATCAAAAACTGCCAAAATATTTGTTCAAATATTTTTTATTTTAATAAATATTTTTGGTTCCCCTGATTATAACATTTATGTAATTTTTTTCAAATACTTTCAAGTACATATTTTTTCAGTAAAGAAATTTTATATACTTATTTTTATAAAATTTGTCTTTTATTGATATTTTTCTATATATTCAGTAAATATTTATACATATTTGTTCATAATTATTTCTGTTTAATATTTTCATCACAAATTATATTATTGATGTATAATAATATATTTCATAAAATATGTATACAAAGTCACTTTCATTACTATCTAATAAAATATATATCCATTTTATATTCATTTTTGATGCTCAAATATCAATATTTTTTTTCACGGATTGTTCCAATTTTTTTTTTCTAAAATCATTCCCACGTATAATGCTATTTGTGAATAGTTATAATAACAACTATAGACAAAATAATAAATGAACAATGAACAATTACTTTTAAGATTATATATACAAATATATTATTCTTAATACGCATCATATAATTTATAAAATAATTGTGAAAATGTAAGATATTTATTAAAAGTAATTACGTTCAATTCTATTCAATAGAGTAATGTGTATATTTCTATATTTATATAAAATTTATATATATATATTTTTTATATAGATATATAAAATGAACTTATTGTATATATTTTTATATTTATATAAAATTTATATGTATATATTTTATATAGATATATATCAAATGAACTTATTTTATATATTTATATATTTAGTATATTTCTTATAAAAAATTATTATTTATATAAAATTTTATATTTACATATATTTTATGTTTTAGATAATTTCATATATTTTCGCTAGATATGCTTGATGTTTATAACATCTCCTAAACCACAATTAGTTTACTTGGTGGTTCAAAACAGAATTCCCTTTTTTATATTAATATGTGTCGAATATTCTTGTATTTATAATTGTTACTTTTCACAGATATTTTGTGGGTAGCACTTTATTTTTATGTAAAAAAATGCTTAGTTACTGATATCATGCAACTGTCATGGTATTTTCGATTCTTTGATGGATAACTTTGAAAAAATGTATTTTCACTCCTTAAAAAAATTTGTCATCACTTCAGAATACACGATAAAAAAAATTATATGGAAACTTGATGATCTTTCGTGTTCAATGGAATTCGCGACGTCTTTTTTAAAAGATTGACACAGATTCAACACTATCTCATGGAGTTTCATGATATTTTTTTTTTTCATGTTCCTCTTTGAAAACTGAAACAAGGGACGGACAATTATTATAAACTGATTAAAAAACGAAGGATTTGTATTTGATTAACTAAAATTAAGAACTAAATTGCATAATTTTTTAAAAGTAAAGTAGATATTCAAAAATAAGGTTCAAGGATTAATGCAGGGTAATTCGTTGTAATTTAAATAACTTCTAAATGAATTTTATCCGAATTCGAATAAAATGAATGACTGTGTCTTTCCTCCGTAACTGCGGAAAAAATTGTTTCTCCGAAATCCTAACCATGAATGAAACCCCAACGCGAAACAATTCAGCAGAACTACCACGTCCCGCTGTAAAAATGAATGGGGCTTTTGCGGTCGGGCGTTTATGCCGGCGAAACCGGGAAATCGAAAATCTCGGGTCCTTCAAGGGAAAAAAAATCGCGCGTTACCGCCTCCTACTCGTTTTTTCGCGACGAGCGCACCCGGCGGCGTTTTGCGCGCTTATTACAGGTAATTGCGACGGCGCCTGAAATCGCCGCGAGTTCGAATTACAATGTATGTACTGAAACGAAGGTCGCCCATGCAATGAAAAACTGCTTCAACTGCGTTTTTACGAGGGATGGTCAAAAATTGTGATCTTTGTAACATGAATCCGTGTAATTATTTCGATTTTTATGAATATTTGTGGATTTTGATAGTGTAGTTTATTGTTGTTTGTCATTTCAATAGTCATACGCTCCAAGTTATGTAAAAAAATACATAAAAATCTGGTAATCCAGTATTTTCATTTTTTACTTTTTTTTCCTTTTTTTTATTAAAATCTTTTTAAATGTGGATAGAACTTTTATTTACATTATTATAGTGGCATCAATTTTTGTGAGTTATCATTGAATTAAAAAGTTTAAAAAAAAGTAGAAGAAAAAGTTGCATTAAAAAAAATGAATATATTGAGCATTTTTTCACTAGAAAATTATTTTAAAAATTTAATAAAAAAAATAAGTTCCACTTTTTCAATCACTTTATTTATTTTTGATGCACATTCAACATACCGAATTTCACTATTTTTACTTTAAAAAAAAGAACAAGTTAACAAAAAATATAAGTATCATAACAATCGTATAACGTATAAATTTCATTTCTCTAGCTCGAAAAAATGCTTTACATAAACACCTCAGTGAAAGTATCACCATTTGTCTTTCTCCCCAAGATTATTTGCCACTCTAAATGAACGCATACTTCTCGTTTCCGTTTTGTTTTACAATCCTTTTTTGCGCTTCATGCGAAAACCAGAACGAACATAAGTTTCCGCGCAAGTGAACCGTCATTTACTCCAGATACCAATAAACTGTTCCGGTCCATCGTACGCATCCCGAAAGACGGTAACGGAACATCGCGCGCATTTTACTGCCTGCGCGAAATAAATAAAATGAAAAACGCTGAAAATTGTCTTCTGAAACGCCAATTACGGGTCGAACGGAAATCTCGACTCTCGACATTGCAATTACATTTACGGCGAACGTATAAAATCATTTTTTATGGCTCTATACCTCAAAGTCCTCAAAAGAAATAGGGAAAAATTCTTAAGACGTGTGTAAATGGAACATTTTGTTGTCATTATCCTTTTAAAACGATTTTTCGACTGAAATTTGAGGGAACGAATTGAAAAATTGAGGAGAGAAATATATCTGTAAATATGAAAAATTTACAGTTTAACGAAGATGTTACATTTGATTTTTAATGACTGAATTTCTAGAGTGAAAATATTTTAAAAGATTTGCAGAAGAGAAGATTAACAGTATACCAAGAAACGAATCTAGTACTTTCTGACATGAATACTGTTCATCAAGTAGGGATGGTGACAATTGAAAAATATGGCAAAGTACCATAACTTGTGATTTTAATGAAAATAAAATAACACTTGTCTACAAATTCTTAGAAAAAGTACTAGAATATTGTAAATTTAGCGAAAATATTGCAGGTTTTAGGTTTTTCGATATTATTGCAAATTTTGTGATTTTTATTTTACTCATAACAATGTTCTATAGTATAAACTGTAATATCGTACAAATTACTCTATGTTTACAAGTTTTTACTAGATTATTTCGAAAAATCGAAAATCTATAGTTTGCTAATTCTACTGTAAAAATCGTAATTTGTACTATACTAATACGCAAGATTCCATACCTGTGTATAGTGAAACGTAATATAAAATCTTTTACAGTACCTACTAATACAGTTAAAGCGTCATAACCGTAACGTTTCACGGTACAAAAAAGATAATAATGTACTCGCACTGTAAAATATCGTTCATTACTTGGACGTAAAATAATTTTCCCATTCGTGAAAAATAATGTTATCGTCCTAGTAATGCAATATATTATTGCGTCTTAAACTTAAGTTTTAAATATGTATAATATTTTAAAGGGAAAAAAAACACTACATATGTATCGCGAAAATTTTGAACATATTAATACCTGACAGAATATCTAAAAAAATGTTCAAAGACAAAAATTCGCTGGAAGCACTTCGTACCCCAGTAAATAATTTTATTTTACTTTCCACTATTGTATGAACTTGTATACAAGACAGCACGAAAATAATGTTAGAATACTTATATATTTGAGAAATTAGAAACTTTTTTGCCGTAATTTATCGAATGCAGAATTATTGTGATTTATTCCAAAAAAAAAAAAAAAAGAAAATGTGCAAAATCGTCCAGCGCACAGTGAATACAGAAACAAAAATATTTGTGCAAAATTTACACGCATTTTGACATTTTCGGTAGGAGAATTAGAGGAAAAATTTTCTGTAAATGCTGAAAAAATTCCATAAAATTATAAAAAAAATTATTTTGCATTACTGTAAAATAATTGTATATTTCTTGTCACATGAAATGTAATTTTAATTGAATTTTTTTTTTTTATTCACAATTCATGCTTAACAATGATTTGAATGATTACAAATCTTGGGATACTTTACATTGTGCAAAAATTAATTGAGTATTTATTGTTCCCGAGACGATTGTGCACAATTTGAGGAACTTGTATAAAGGGTAGTATAAAAATAATCTTACAGTGCCAATATATTTCAAAAGTAAGAAACTTTTATGTCCCCATTTGTTACATTGAAAATAAAAGTAATTCAATTCCAACAAAATTTTCAAAATCGTCCAGTGCACAGTGAATACAGTAATCAATGAATTTGTACAAATCAACACCATTTCGAAATTTTGGCAATAGAATTAGAAAAAGTTTTCCGAGAGAGCTAAAAAATTCCTTAAAATTTTTCAAAAATTAATTACATAAGACTGCGTTATTATTTATTTTGTGTTACGTAGAGAGTCATTCTAATAATAATTGTATTTTGGAAAAATTCACAATTCATGTCCAATGTTTCCTGAATTTATTGATTATTCATTTTTAGATGCTGTTCATTGTAGCAAAATTGATAAAGCGCACCGTAAAAATTAAAAAAATTAAATAAAAAAATTTGTTCGAAAAAAAAATTTGTTGGAAAAAAAATTTTTTTTGCAAAACACGCACAAAAAAGGTGCTTTCTGCACCTGAAAACAAACACGAAGGACGTGCATTTCCGACCGGCGATTTGGTTTCGATCATTTCCCGGCGATTTGGTTTCGATCATTTCGAAGTGAGTGTCACGTGTTATTGCGTGTTTTTGGTGCTTATTACCTAGGGGAAGATATTACTACTGACAGAAAACCAGGGATACGAAACTCAACGGCGGCCATTTTGAACTATAGTTCAAAATGGCCGCCGTTGCGTCGTGTTGGAAATGCACCCCCTTCGCGTTGATTTTCAGGTGTGAGAAGCACCTTTTTGTACGTATTTTGCAAAAAATATCGATTGCAACTCGGACCTGAGGCGTGGCTTTGTTTTCGGACCAATTTATCAGCCTCGGCTACGCCTCGGCAGATAAATTCGCCCTCGCCCAAAAGGCCACGCCTTAAGTCTTTGTTACAAAATATACTATTTTCCAAAACAAAATTTAAAAAGATTTATTTTTTTTTCAAAAAACATAAAAAAAAATTTTTTTTAATATTTTTGAAAATGAAAATTTTTTCGGAAATAAAATTTTTTTTTTTTAACAAAGAGTTTAATTTTTGATTAAAAACGAGATATATATTGAAATCATCATTAGTTGGTACGATTTGTTTGTATTTGTTTTTGTATGTATATACTTATTGTATTATTATTGTACATATTGTATATATTGTATATGTTGTATGTATTGTATGTATTGTATATATTCTATATATTTAATCGTGTTTGTTTTCAGGTGCCGGAAGCACCTTTTTTGTGCGTGTTTTACAAAAATTGTCTATTGCCCAGTTAATACAGAATTTGGGCAAAATTCATATTATTTTGAAATTTTCGGCAACATAATCAGAAGAAACATTTTCAATAAGTACCATAAAAATTCCTTGAAACTATACAAAAATTGTTTTCACATGACTGCGTTATTGTATATTCTGCGTCACATAGGGTGTCATTCAGCTGTATCAATTCGGTTTGGGAATCGACCCTAAAAATGTGCGGATAGGGACGTCTACCTTTCTCGAGGAAAACTTGCGGAAAGCACGCGCTCGGGATAGCTTGTTTTTTTATCTTCGGGATAAAGTCAGTGGAAATAAAGCCGAGAACAGGGACAGGAAGCGAACAGGTGAGTGGCAGTTCCGCTCGATCGGGCGCTGTCACGCGCTACGGGTCCTGAAGATCAGCTCGTACAATTTGCAACTCCGTTTCGGCTTATGCGTGTGCGATCTTTCGCCACCGTTTGTTCGTACCCATCATTTCTTCCCGCCTCCTCATTTCTCGCGGGAATTTCACACCGCTCGGATTTTAATGACACCGTCATTTTTCAACGCGATTTCGCTCCGTTACGTTTCCAATTAGAATCCGCCGAGCTGAAAAAACGAGAGCGCTCTCCTTTTTTTGTCCTCGGCAAAAGCGTTTTTCGCTAGATTTGTGTTTCAAGGAGCGCGGTATATATTTATATTTGTAAAGGAATGAGCGGGAATTCCAAGAATTTTTTGTTTTTCATTGTCATAATATTTTTGATACGTATTACAAAAAATCTGTTTTGAAACTTAAAGAACGAACAAGGAATATATGATCTATTTCTGTGTTTTTAGATTATTTAGATTATTGCTTTTTGCCTAAACTGTTAAACAACATAATTTTTTTTCTAAATTTCAGTTTTCCCCGATCCTTATAAGTAATTTAAAATAACTATTACGATTGTAACATGATAAACTGCAACTTGGCAAACATTTTTCGGGTTTCTTTTTTGCTCGTCCAGCTACGATCCATTCCATTCTTGCATACATGGGCGTCGTTTCGAAGCCGCTTTCGTGAAATCCCGTAATTATTGGTGAAGAAACAGTGCATCGGAGGAACAAGATCGTGGCACGCGGTTATAATGACGGCAATGCTCGTGCTTCCGCTTAAATATCAGTTTCAAAGGTCACTCGGCTATAAGATTCGACGAGAATCTTCGCCTCGGAATCTTTGATGATTTGATAGTTCGTATACATTGCATAATATCTAGCAATATATACTATAACTAACACTCCCAAAAAGTTTTTATATATTTCTGTTAGCTATTGCGAATATCTCTGTATAAAACTTGAAAAGTTTTACAAGTACATTGATAAAACAAAATAGATGTTACAACTAACAACTAAATAAATAGTAATCTTTGCACTAAAGAAAGGTACGATAAAATTTTAAAAATGTGTTTCTACATCATTTATTAAAATTTTATTTATACATTTATTAAAATGTATAAAATTTTGAGTTAATTCCTTGAAAAGGGTTCAATAAAAAATCGTAAGCTTTAACTATGAAAAATACATCTGTTTCATTTTTTTTTCTTCAACAATGACTCTAAGGGATTAGTTCTTATTGACTCAAATTTGTAGAAACAGAGCGCTTCACTTTCATAAATCGAAAAACTTTTCGAAATCGTGCGAAACCGAGTGTCGCAAGGAAAAAGGATTCCCACAGTGTCCGATGCTTGATAATTGCCTCGCATTAAGCAGCATATCGCAAACGGGCGATTTGCATGAAATTGATCCGTTAAGTCAACAAAAGCAGTCACCGACGTGTTTCTCTTTCGCCCTAACTCACTCGTCGACAGTTTCTTCCGTCTCTTTTCGCCTCATGGGACATCGTAAAATTTGCGTCTTTGTTTCGCCGATGCACCGTTATGCAACAACCCGCGAATGACCCGCGTTGCAGCCATTTGCTCCGAACCTTTCTACCTCGAAACTGCGAAAGGCGATGATTGATGTGGGAGCGGTCTCGTGAATTCGCCAAAGTGCAATTCTTGCATTCGACTCTTGCGCGACAACGCGAATCACGGTTTCACGTGAAAGGGATGGTACATGAATGAAGTCATTCAACTCGATGGAGGGCGGGAGGAAAGGGGAATGTCTAGAATAAATTTGAGGATTCTTGAATATGGTGAAGAAAAAAGATGTAAGAGATGTTGATGTAGGTTATGTAGTTTTGTTGAAATAGTGTTCTATACAGTATAGGGTGTTGGTAGATGTAATTGACGTCTGGTTATTTGAAAATAAAGTTATATTTTAATGGTAGTGAAAAATGATTCAGAAGAGGAAATATGTTTTATTTTTGATGTTTATAATTACATGAGAGTTTTTGTGTTCATTTCCAGTTTTAGGGATTTTTGAGTAATTGATTTATAATATTCAATTGAAAATTTTTAGAATCATGGTAAATACCTGAAGTAAGTCGTACTTAAATATTTTCTGCATTTTCTTGACACAAAAATATTGTATTTTCAGAGTATTCTTAGCTTTGAGAAATTTATCATCAAAGATAGTCTTCAACTTTTCAGAATATTGTCTGAAAATCTTTTTTGGAAAAAATTTGACAAATTATTTACTTTAGTTTTCAACGAAGATTGAAAAGTCTCCCCAGAACACTAAAAATTTTCATGAAGTTATTTAGAGGAAAGAAAAGCTAAAATATCTAAGACTTTCTTTTGATTTATTATAATTTTTTTGCGAACAGTTTTTCACGATGCTAAAACAAAATTCTAAGAAAATACTGAGAAAATTGGAGTGTAATATACATACATTTTCAAATTTTTATATAATGATTCAAACGAGGGCCAATGAATGTTTCACTCAAACTTGAATTTTGAAAAGTTTTTTCGAGTTTGCTCTACATTAGACGCAACTTTTATTTTATTTCTACGAAATTTCTATAGAATTTAATTCTCTACAAACAATTATTCTAACAAAAAATTATATATTTTTCATCTATCATGTACAACTTTTCGGTAATTATTCCCATTCCCAAAGAAAGAGTGAAGAAAATAGATTCAAAATTCGGGAGAATTTTCTATATAGAAAAAATTTACATAATTTTAGAAATTTTTTCTATATTTGAAAAAATGAAGATTGTTTCAAATTCTCATAAAAAAATTTTAACTTTATGAAATCTATAAAAATATTGTGATTTGTTGCGCAGCAAAGTATCATATGTCATTTTCAATCCACTTATCCTAAAATTTACTAAATCTCATAATTTTACTAGACATCTGTTTTTATCATAATATGAAACCACGCCATTTTAAATTAACTGAATGCGAAGACTTATTATTGTACATTCAAAATCTTAAAGATGAAATTTTATTTCGAATTTCATTTACGATGGAATTTTTCTTCTAATACAGAAATTCAAATACTTATTCAAAAATTTTTTAAATTCTTACTATTTTTAGACTTCATTATGGTTTAGATGCTCAAAATTTAAATTGATTATTTTTTAAGTGTTGAGATTTTTCAATTGTTATTTGTTTACATATTTTTTGTCATTTATGAGAATGATAAATTTTTCTCAAGTGTGAAATATACAGAATGTGTTTATAATTTATCAATTAAAATTGAGATTCAATAAAAAAATTTGCTAGAATTCCGAATTAAATGTTCAAGATTTATGTAATTTTCTAAAGTACAAAAATTTTGAATTCTACATACACAGAATCAGGCAAACGAATATTTTTGGAAATTCGGTATTCCAAAGTGTTAGGAAATGTTCTTGTTCATTAAAAATAGAAAAAAGTCTTTGTAATCATGTAGTGCCATTGCAAGAATAAAAAATACTAATATTTAATTTGAAAACTGATAACTTGCGCTAACACGGCAAATTTTTTATTAAAAGTATAATTGAGATTCTTTATTCATTCAAAAAAAAATTTTTTGTAATTTATTATTTAATATCTGGTCTAGGAATTAATTCGTGCGGTTTTACAAGAGATGGCGTAAATAGATGAAGATTCCATCGTTCCGTTTACCCAAACATGCGTTTGAAA
>JAPYZL010081258.1:0-16166 GCA_030522825.1 Platygaster orseoliae
TATTGGATTTATTGAATGTGACGAAGGAAGATTCAGCTATACCCGCTATACCCACATCGATACGCAGGGCCGCCATGTTGTATCGACACAGCTGATCACGGCGTGGGAGAAATACGTACTTCTCCCACGGTTTAACGTGAGAGAAGAACTTTCACGTCAACAGTAAGGTAATTCATCATTTCTCTAACTCTCAGCAGGGGTCCGAAATTACATATTTCTTGCGGAGGTTGAATAAAATTCATATTTATATATAATATCTATTGTCAAGTTGTGTTGAAACAGCACATATTTTTGCTGCTACAGCAAATCCGTTTGTTTTCGTGTACCATTGAATCCCTTACTTTGCCCCCTTGGTAGGCGACGCCTATGAATGACAGTCCGCACTCGGTATGTACCTCGCGCGCGCATGAGAGGAGAGCAGCAGCAGCAGCTCTTGGGGCCGGCGTAGCGCGTGCAACAAACAGAAAGAAGCAGTAAGAACAGCCAGTCTGAGCCAGTCGCTCGGTGACGTCTCCGTTGTCCTCATATCGCCGAGTTCGAGTTCGGTCAGTAGGTGGCCGGGTCGCGCGCGCCCACGATGCCGACGGCACCGCGTCATTTGTTCTCCTCCCGCGCCCCCCTGCACCTCCCGCAATGTTCTAAAAGTGAATGTAACGAGCAATGAGAAAGTACGGGTAATAACGATGTCGATAATTCGCGCCGTCAAACGCCTCTTCCGGGGCAGAAAAAGCCTCATGCTACAGTCCTCCCTCGTGCTCGTTTTGCTGCTTTTCTATATTTCCAAATATTACAAATGCGACTGTTTGTACTGATTTTCCCGCTTGTTTTGCATTTTTTGAGGATTTTAGATAGGGATGACGCAACCTTATCGGCGTTGAGTTATCTGAAAACGCGTCAAGTTCAGCGAGGCCATTGACAGTATTGGTTTGAGGTTTATCTTGGTTCGTGCACGATGTTGAGGCACTTTTGCGAGGTTCTCGTGTAGATGGGTTTTTTTGGGGTGTGGGATCGCGGAGTATTTGAGAAATGTCGCTGAATGTTATTTTGTTTGTTTTGGAATAAGGATCATGTTTTTGTGGTTAAAAAGTCGGATAATTCTGTAGACTTTGGGTGGAAAAAAGTGTTTGAGAATATTTTTTGATCGTTGTAAGGTTCTTAGCGTTGAATAATTATACGAAAATAATATAATTTAATTGATTGATTTTTTTTTCTTTTTTTGTAATATTTTCGGATCACTTGGTTTTTAATACAAATTTTTTTTATGAAATAAATAACCTTAAACAACTTCAAGAAAGCACCCAGCGAAATTCTTGGAAAAATTAAAAAAGATGATGATACTGCAAAAGTTGATGGACAAAAAGTTGATGAAGAAACGAAACAAAATATAATAACAACAAATTATTTTCATTATTTCAATATAGTTACTGCAAAAAAGTAGTTTTTTAAGTGAATAAAAATGGTGTAATCTAAATTTCGAAAATTACGAAAGTAATTTTTTTAATTTTTTTTTTTTTTTTTTTTTAATAACTTTTTGCCAATGAACTTTTCTAAAAGTCCTACCATATCACGTCGAATAAATATGTGTGTGATAGTTTAAGGAATTCGGTTAATAGTTCAATATCATTTATTAAGTAAATTTGTGGTTGGTGAAATTCAATTGATAAATTTTTGTTGTAATATTTTGGACAACACATATCTTTTTTATGAAATAATAATCTCTTTTTTTTCGAAGGATGTCTAAAGTGAGTATCATTTGTTAAATCAATATTATAATTAATTTGTTTGTTTGTAATACATCAGATTATCGTAAGGCTCTTTGTACGAATTTCTTAAGTGAAATATAATTTTATTATTCAATTTGGATGAAATTAAAAATATTTTGTGTGTGATAGTTTGAATCATGACAAATCTCTTATTACAAATTATTTTTATAAAATGGATTTTTCCCTTAAAACAATTCAAAATATATCATTTTTTTAATAAATTTGTGATTGATGAAATGAAGTGATTTTTTCATATTTCATGCATACATGACTTAAACATTAAGCAACATATTCCCTAATTTATATTAATTGAAAAAACATTGGAAAATGAAAATTTTTATGATTTACATATGACCAATGAAGATACATAGTATACCATTTAATTATTCACGACTTCCTGCATTTGTTACTATAACGTACATACATACCAAAATTCATGTATATGATCGCACATGAATTATTTGTATGGAGGATCGATTTCAAGCGCGATCGATGGCCCCGTACTCGGTCGCGTGACATTTGGTTGCACAAAAAAGGCGTCATTAGCCGCGTTAAGCTAATGATGAAAAAGAACGGAAATGCTGCGAGTGACCTTACAATCTCGTTAACGTGGACGAGCAAAAAATTAAGTTACAAACCCCGACGCAAGTGATTGGCTTTTTTTATTTCGTTGTCGAGTCGAGTTTTAATTCTCTCACGACAAAAAGTATTCGAGTTTTTTCATTGCACATTTTTTATGATAAGTGACAATTATTTTATTAATTTTTCTGTGCGTGAATGCTTTTGAAAATTCGATGGTGATGCGGGAAAAAATACAAGTTACGCAATTTTTTTATTGCTCTCAGAGCCTTTGTTTTCTCATAAAAAGCGCGCTCGTAAAACCTGCGATAAATGGCCTTTAATTAGTCATAGATTCGCGAGACGTTGGAGTTTTGAGCAAAAATTTGCGGAAACAAGAGTTAGTTGGATAGTATGGTTTTCAGTTTAAAAAAGTTTGGGTTATTATCAGGACAGAAAAAATTATTTATGAAAAAGTAACAAATTATTAAAAATAAATCATTTTGTATATTTGAGTAAAATGGCAGAGAATTTCGATACAAATGAAATGAAGTTCAAATGTCACGAATGTCTTAATCAAAATTGTTGCATTGTTGCAAAATTGTTGAATTTATAAATCAAAAATAGACCATAACTTATAATAAAAGTTTGGTTACAAACAATAACCACTTATAATACTATTTAATAATTTTATTTCACAATATTATGTCATTATGTTTATAATTGAAGAAGTTCAAAAGTTTTTCGACTTCGAAAAAAGATTTTGAACAAAAGTAGCTAAGAAAAATGATTTCATTAACAAATCATTTACGAGAAACAGAAAATCCGCTATACTAATAATTTATCGGAAAATATGAGCAAATTATTTAAATAAATAATTTACTCTGCCCTGGTTATTAAACAGATGTTTGTCTTGGTTTTTGGATTGCTTTTATTTCAGTGTAAAAACTTCCTCAAGAAAACGAAATGGAGGAAACCTGTGAACTAGAATTTTAGTATGCTTTTGTTAAAAATATCTCCGTGAACGAAAAATTGAAGTTTTTCCCGGGAACCTCGCAAATCCTAAATTTAACGTGATAATTTTGTCGCGTTAATAAATTTCACAGAAAAAGCACAAAATCACAAGCATTATGCATTGTGACCTCGAAACAGAAAGTGCCAATTAAAAATCATTAGAGTTTCAAGGTTGCAGTGTATGTGTATTTCGTGAATGCACGTATTTTTTTTTAATGTGTCGCCATAATATTTCCTTCGTAAAATAGATTGCCCGAATTTTCTCATTCCTCTGAAAACAACAGGAAAGGTGCAAGACTGGTGTAATTGTTCCATTTCCTTCTCATCCAAGATAATTAATCATTGTAATTTCGGTTTAATCAGCTTCAGTTGCAACGATTGACTGTCTTGGAAGAGAAAAATACTGAACAGTTTCATTAAATATGAATTTTTAGTGCTCTTCAGTGCGTGTATGAAATTGAAAATTGGATGTACAGTGTAAAAATAAGTGAAATCAAGAAATACGAAAATGATGAAAAAGGAGAAGCCTATGATGTCTGTGACTGCTATTATTCAGGGGGCACAAGCTCAACATTGGACTCGTGGTGCCAACTGTAAGTTTGAAAATTTGAATGAAAGGTTAAAAACTACGAAAAATTTGCAGGGTTTATGAAATATTGATCAATTTTGTAGATCATGAAAATACCTACGAAATTTGTTGATATTACTTCTATCGTTCGTGACCAATTTATCCCCGAAAACTCGGTGATATTCCAAATCTCTCAATTGACCTTAAAACATTGAATCTTCAATTCGTTCCATTTAATCGAAATATGTAAAAAATTTATGTTACAATAAAAAGCACGATAATTCGTCGATCACGATGATTCTTTGATGGTCCAGATGTTCGAAATCCCGCGATTGGCTTTTTTTAAAACCTTGCGAATCCAAGCCGTCTTATCAGCGCTCGCTGCAATCTTGAGTCACCTTGTCGCATAACGTCGCGAGCAAAATTTTGAAGGTACGCGAATTTTTTACGAGTCTGGAATAATAAATAATGGCTGTCGTAAACTTTTATTGGCATATTACGTAAATGGGTGTGGTATAAGGGTCTTAACATGAAAGTTGAACCTGCTTCAAATTCGTCAATAATTTAGAATTAGTGTAATAAAAAACTGCAACAAATCGAAGTTACCCAATTCATCAAATTTTTTCATCGTTAAAGGAGTTTTTACCTTTGTTGAAAAAACAAATTTTAGTTGTCGAAAACTTGTAAGGAGATGATGAAAAAATTAATAAAGTTTGAATATGCATGAGTGTTATGAGGTTTGTCTTGGATTCGTTTGAGATCAGTTTTGGAGATGCTTCGGAAACAGGAATGGCATTTGAGTTGACCATTGGATTGGTGAAACGATTCGCGAAATGAGAAAAGTGGGACGTGGATTCTGAAAATAGGAAAAGTGGAGCATATTTAAAAATATTTGCCGAAGGCGGGCGATGTACTGAGACAAAAATCGCCAACTCGCGATTCTTGAGTGATTCAATCTATAAATTGGGTATTTTATTTTGCACTAATCGAAAGAGTTGAAGCTTTCTTGTGGTCTATGTAAGTCAACCGCAAAAGTTGATCCTTCATTTACATATTTTGAAAAATTGATGATTTTTGTAAATTTCTTTAATTTGACAATTCAGAAAATGAGATTTTGTTAAAGAGTTGTCGGGGTCAAGGAATTAATTTTTTTATAGTTGAAAGCATTAGAAAATCATTTTTTTTTTTTGATCGACTTATTATTTGGGTTTTCCGTTTTGCATATATTTTAAGAATTTCTACTGTGATTCAAATTGAAAATTAGCAACAAAAAAATCCCAACATTAATATATTTTTTAATTATTTCAAGAATTTCTGAAATTTCTGTATTTTATGTTACTCATATAATTTTGTAGTACTTTTCGGTATTTTTTAGTTTCTTGTATTTCTATGATTCACTCTGCAAATTACTAGAATTCACTGCCAAAGTATTAAAATTTATATCGACTTTCAGTTTCTAGTGTTTTCACGAATTTTCTAATTTTTTGTAGATTGGTGTACAGATTTATAAAATTCGATGCTCTAGAATTCTAATTCTAATAAATTTGCAGTATTTTTAAAGATGTCTGGGAAAATTAAATCTACATACGTAGATTTTGAATATCATAGGTTTTTTATACTTTTGTACCTATCAAAGTTATAAAAGATTTTGTAGCGCTTTACAGTATTCTTATGAATTTCTAGTATTTCTATGTAGATTTATTTATAAGTGTTTTTGAAATTCGATGGTCTGGAATTCCAAGTTTTATAGATCGTACGTATTTGTTCAGATTTTTCAGAAAACAGTTCCTTCTAGAATTCTTATACTTTCAGTATCTTTTAAATGCTTGTTTATGATTTGAAGTACTTCTTGATATATTCATGAATTTCTGTCTAAATTTCTAGAATTCGAAGCTCCAGAGCTATAGCATTCATGGTTTTTTAACATTTTCGTGAATTCTAGTTTTTTTTTTTCACCAGGTTAGAAAAATATCTCAAATTTATTTTTTCTCCATTATCCTAGAGAAACATTATTAATTTTAATTCTTTTGAAACCAAAATTGCTGTCATTTTTAAGTTAGTGAAATCAAGAATCTTAGATTGTATTTAAATTTAAGAACTCACAGAAAACTATTTATGACGTCCTTTATAGATTTCGGTAAAATTATTATTATGGAGTCATTTCCTTCTTTGTTTAATGTTTTTTTTTGTATTAATTCATAATTTTTTCTAAACGATTATGAGTTTTTAATATTCAGGGCAACCAAAAATATTCACGATAAAATGCAAAATATTTATTTATTAAAGCATGAAAAAACAGGAAAATATTTATGATAGGCAAGAAATATTTATGATCAAATGCAAGCAAATTTTATGTTTTTTGTACATTTGTTTACATTTTCGGCTCCTAATCAAAGTTGTACCACATATTTTGCTAAGTTCTCTTCGACTTAAAAACTCGAATAGCATAATGTTTCAATTGATTATTTATTTTGAAATGCAAACAGATTATTGTAAACATGTGACATGTCGAATAAATCCTCGGTAATTTTCAAACTGCAAATTAAAGAAAATTAAATAAATTAAATTAAATCAAAGAAAAAAAATTAAAATACATGCAAATAAATTGCATTTTTCATTGAATTTTTTTTTAATTTACTTTTTTGTAATTTAATTTGCATTTTTTTAAATTTTTAATTCAATTTTTTCATTTTCAATTTAATTTGCAAATAATTAAATGAAAATTAGAATCAAATGCAAATTAAAGAAAAAGAAAATGGCGAAACGTGCATAAGACATAAATATTTTTTATGATCCAAAATTGTTGATAAAACTTGGGATTAAAAATGAAAAACCTCAAAATATTTACGAAAAATCTAAAAGTGGCGAAATATTTTTATTCTGCCAAAAACTGCCAAAATATTTATTTAAATATTTTTTATTTAAATAAATATTTTTGGTTGCCCTGCTAATATTTGTATGGACATCTAATTTATTTGTAGATTGCTGTACAGATTTCTAAAACTAGATACTCTAGAATTCTGATTTCAATAGATATCCAGTATTTTCAAAGATGTCTGGGAAAATTAGATCTACGTAAATTTTTAATATATTATCGATTTTGTATATTTTCGTACTTTTTAAAGCGCTTATAAGATTTTGTATTGTTTTATAGTATTTTTATATATTTTTAGTATTTCTATAGATTTTTATAGAAGTTTTTTTAGAATTTAATGCTCTAGAGTTTAAAGTTTTTTTGATGTTCAACATTTTTGTAAATTCTAATTTTTTCATTATCCACTAGGTTCAAACAATTTCTCAGATTTATTTTTTACATTATCCCAGCCAGACATTTATAATTATAATTCTTCTGAAACCAGGATTGCTGTTACATATTTTTGAATGAGTGAAACTAAGAATCCTGAATTTCATTTAAATTTTATTACATCCTCTAGATTTCAATAAGTGCATTTTTGATAATTTTCACCTATTTTCATAATTTTTTATACTCACCTTTATTAATTAATTCATTTTAAAAAATCATTATATTTGAGTCAACGCATTATTTTGTTATTGTTATAATTTTCATTGATTTTTACGTTCATTATTACTGTGTGTTTTTTTTTTTTTTATTTTACATGAAATTATAATCAATTTTACTTCAATTTCGTGGCGAGTTTGAACCTCCTAATCCCCCCTCTACCCACGCGCTTGACATCAGCGAATATTCACTGTTTGCGATTTCGAGAGCAGGGCTCCTCATTTGACTGGCCTGGGAAGCTGAGCATTGGGTCAGGCCGTGGGGCGCGCTCTCAACGGCGCCGCAACCTTGGCACCGATGTGAACGAGCCGTGAAGTGCGTTTATCGAACACCGGCGACCACACCATGTGTGCACTCGCGATATCGGGCAAGTACCCGGGCCATGCGTCAAGTCGCGCATAGCACTTCCCCCCCCCCCCCCCCCACCCGCGGCGCCATGTAATTTCAACATTGTGCACGCTCCGAATTACGCTACTTATGCACCCCGAGGGGTCATTAGTCCGCAAATAAAAACACTCTCGCGAATTGCGCAACGGCCATTTCGCGGGTAGGAAAATAACATGGCCGCCGCTTGGCTCAAAATAAACATGCGACTTCCCGTCTTTTCATTTGCGACAATGACTTACTTTTTAACTGGATTATTATTAATTTTTTCTCTCTCTTTCTCTTTTTGCTATCCTTTTCTTTTTTTTCTTGCGTTTCAATGTACAGAAGCGGCACGAGATACTATACCGACGTAACTCGAGAAACGCGAGTCGCGTGTCGACAGTTTGGCGTTTCACTGCGCGGGTTTTATTGTTGTGCCCAGGAACAGATTGCAAAACAAAGAAACGTGTTTTTTCGACAATTCGAAACCGGAATTTTGCGGCGCACATGAATGGTCGCACGAGAATTCGCAACGTGACTGGACTTTGTGCAGTAATTGAGCGATCCTTGGAGCGCGCGATGGGTTTTGTCGTATGGAGGAAATATAGTGGTTGTTATACTAATTTAAAAAATTTGTGAGAATTTTACTGTCTTGTGCGAGATGTTTGGTTACACTGAAAAGAAAATCTAGTACTTTCTGACATACGTATGGTAAAAAGTACTCGAGTATTACAAGTTTTACAGGAATACTGCAAATTTCGTTATTTTATTTTACTTATTACAATACAGTATAGTAAAATTGTTACATTGAACAGATTAAAATATATATGCTAATTTTTACGAGACAATTTCGAAAAATTTTGAATCTACTGAATGCAAATTGTACTATATTAATTATTATTTTTACCATAACAGTAACAATCTTGTGTAGGATATTGTTTGGCTACACTGAGAAATAAATTCAGTACTTTCTGACGTATATATATATATATGGTAAAAAATACTAGAATATTTTAAGCTTACAGTAATATTGTAGATTTCGTCATTTTATTTTATTTATTACAATACGGTATTGTAAAACTATTATATTGTACAAATTACAATATGTATACCAATTGTAAGTAACTTATAGATAAAGTGAATAAAAAAGAAAGTAAATAAACAGTGTAATATCCTTAAAATTCTTCAAATTAAAATATACTCCATCACACGGAGATAGTCCATAATTTTGAAAATTTCGAAAATTGTAAATAATACTAAAAACTCCAGAAAATTCACTGGATTACATGAAATTTTGATAAACTTTGTAGATTGTAGGAATATTTAATAATTCCGTAAAACCACAGAAATTGTGTAATATCCTTCAAATTTTTGTAAATCATGCTGTACCTAACAATCATATTAATCAAATGAAATTATGTTATTATAAAACAAAAATATTCGACGCTTTTATGGAGAAACTAACGTACTCGTGAAAAAAAAAACGTAAATATGTATGTTCATAAAGTTTACAACGTTGACAAATCACGAAAAATTTTTTTCAGAAATTTGCCAAAAATAATGTGAAACCTTGGAAAAACAAATTCGACGAAGCCCCTAACAAGGAAATTTTTAAAAATTCAAGAATACAAAAATACTGAGGATTTTGATTCAAATTCTGAAATTTGAAATTCTAAAGTTAAAAATGCTGATTCAAAATCTGAAATTTGAATTCTGAAATCAAAAATTTTTATTCTAATTCTGAAATTTAAATTCCAATTTCAAAAATTCTGAAATTTCAATTCTAGAATAAAAAATTTTAATTCAAATTATAAATTCGAAAATTCACTTAAAAAATTTAAGAATTCGCTGAAAGAAAGAACAAATTGAAAGAATTCAAAGTAAAACTTCACTGAATTCAGTGAAAAAATTCGAGAATTTAAAAATTCTAAGAATTCTGGTTCAAATTCTGAAATTTGAATTCTAACTTCAGAAATTCTGATTCAAATTCAGAAATTTGAATTCGAAATTCAGAAATTTGAATTCGAAATTCAGAAATTATGATTCGAATTCTAAAGTTTGAATTCTGAGTTCAAAAGTTTTGATTCCAATTTTGAAATTTGAATTCTGAATTCAAAAACTCTTATTCAAATTCTGAAATTTGAATTCTAGATTCGAAAACTCTTATTCAAATTCGGAAATTGAAATTCTTGATTCCAAAATTCTGATTCAAATTGTAAATTTGAAAATTCAATGAGAAAATACAAGAATTCACTGAAAGAAAGAACAAATTGAAATAATTCACTGTGAAACTTTACTGAATTCTGGAAATTCTGATTCATATTCTTGAATTTGAATTATGAATTTAAGATTTCACTGAATTCAGTGAAAAAATTCTGTGAATTCTGATTCAAATTCTGAAGTTTGAATTCTAAGTAGAGAAATTCTGTTTCAAATTCTAAAGTTTGAATTCTAAACTAAAAAATTCTGATTCAAATTCTGATTAAAATTTAAAATCAATATTTCAAATCTCAAAAAAAAAAAAAATTCTCGTGTGATTTTTCAACGTTGTAAACTTCGTCAACATAAATATGTGTAAAAAATTAGGTTCTACTTGTAAGGAAATAGAATTCGGATCCTCAATTTACATTGAAGTTCACTTTTATGAAGAAAATAAAGTTTACTCTAAAAAAAGTGAAATTCCAACATATATCGTCAGTTTTTTAGATTTTGAAAATTTTGAATACTCTTTTCACTATGGTCAAAATCACAAAAAATTTGTGAAAACCTTTTTTCTCAATTTTTTTTTTAACGTGAATAATATTCCAACAGATTTTTCAAACTGCCTATAGATTTTGATGATCTAGTGCAATTTTTCCAGAGTTGAAATATAAAATTGTAATTTTTTTAACACCTTTGAAGTGATTCCACGAAAAATTCAGAGATTTTTCGAAGATGAAAAGAATTCAGTATTTTCGCACCAAGGATTTGTGTGAATTCAAAAGAATGTTAAAACAGCATTATTATTACACAAAAAGCCATTCATATTGTATGTGAAATGATGAAAAAAATGGAAATTTGCATAAATCTCAAGATCGAGAACTCTGAAATTTTCATTTGAGATTCGTTTCATTATAAATATAACTGAAAACCTTGTAATGACCTTTTAATGTAATTTCAAAATTCTCTTTTTTAATTCTGACCTCTTAAGTTGTACAATTTTATTTCTCTTCAGTGTCTTCTGTTTTTTTACGAAATCGCGGATTCGTCATTTTTTTCAGCATAGCTAAAAAAGGGCATTTCGATGCCTCAACTCTCGTATTTTCCTCATCAGCAGTCACTGAGTAACGATGATTCAGAACTCGGTTGAAATCGATTATCAGTCACGCCCACATAGTTCCCCTACCAAAACGTCATTTTTTGCGCATCGCCGCACAAACACACGCGTGCCCGTGTCTTTTTTGCAGCCCGAGTCTCAAGGTCTGACGTTAACGACTCGCGTTAGTGCCCGATTGAATCTTTCTCGTCTCGCCAAGTATGCACTCGGGGGAGCCGTAATGCGCCTTACGTAATTCGTGCAGACAAACGTTTCCCATTTTTCCGTCACAGCTCGATGCGATTTTACAGCGAATATCGCTTTTTACAAGTTCTTCGAATCGCCAGAACTAACTTTTGTTGATTAAAAAAAGGTGACTCAAAAGAATATTTAAAAAAAATTATATATCCAAAAAAAATGACATTATAATTATTTCTTTTCGGATTTATATGAACAAATCGGCTTTATTTGAATAAATTTTTAGTTCAGAAAAACAAATTTTAATACATTGTAAAAAATTTTATTTCAGTCTAAGAAATAACGTTTTTTCTAGCTTGAATTTGTTTGTATGAACTAAAAATTTATTTAAACAAACCAAATATTTGGTAGGTCAAATAACGACCAAACGTTTGTTTGAGCCAACCAAGTTGGTTTCTCAGTGCAAGAGATGAGAAGAGTTTAACCTATTTCTTAAAATTTATTTCATCTTGGAAACTCCAGTAGAAAATTGTTAAATTCAAAAGTCTGTTCAACCTTTTGATTAAAAACAGTGTCACATCATCGATTCCCTAATCGAAAGTATCACGCTCCATTTTACGCGAGGGTAAAGAAAACATGGTCGGTTTTCGAGCAACGCGAATTTCAATGTTAAACACGCTGATGCGTGAAACTGAACCTGAGCCAAAATACACAAAGATCGAATTCTCCTGAAGGCAAAGAACTCGGGTTGTCTGTTTTACAAGCTTTTAATTTTTCGCAAAGGCAAATAGCTACTGGAAAAATATACTCCTTATTTTTTAATACTCCCACACTGAAAAACCAATTTGGTTAGCTTAAACGAAAATTTGTAGTTCGGACAAACAAATTCAAGTTAGCAGAAACGTGAATTTTTTTGACTGAAACATTTTTTAGAGTCTAATAAAATTTGTTTGTCTAAAATAAAAATTTATTCAAGTGAACCAAATCGGTTTTTCATTGTAACTTTCAATTGTTCACTGAGAAAAAATATATAAGAAACAAATGACCTGAATTCTGATTCTGTAAAAATTCATCAATTATTGCTGCAGCAACTATTTGAAAAATGAGGTACTTTTTTAAAAATTGTTCTTTATAGTCATTTGGAATTTCAAAATGAACGTTTATTCAGTGAAATTCAGCAGAATTGTACATTTCGCGATTTTTCAATGATTATTCATACTTCAATTCTATTGCCATTGTGTAGGATTACTTGGATATCGTGCGACACTCAATTTCGCTTTTTTTTTTTTTCATTAATTAACCACAAGTGGTACTACAGTATTTTACATTATATCGTTATCGCCAGCGTTTGCCGTGAAAATATTGACACTTTTATTCATGGAACATTTATCGAAGTCTTAAGAAAGTTAAATATTTTCAAGTTTAAACAAACCATGTAAAGAAGGTTTGGGTGGTAAAAAGTACAATATTTTTTATTACATTCTTTATTTTTTTTGATTGATAAAATTTTACAGTGAATTCCTTCAATTTTTTCCTCAGCATAGTGAGAGAAGTTCTTGTCTCCATTATTTTATTTTTATTCATATTCAATAATAAACATTAATTGAAAAATTGGCGGAAAGTTCATTTTACACGGATTGACCGATAAATTTAACAACGTCAAATACACTGAAAAACCGATTATTTGGTTCAAACAAACGTTTGGTCGTTATTTGACCAACCAAATATTTGGTTCACTTTTATAAATTTTTAATAATAATAACCTTTATACTATTTAATTGTTTCAACTTTATCGATTTGGATATTTATTGAAATTTTGAGTATTAATATTTTTTATCTTTTTATCCTGTTTAGAAAACTTTTTTAGTATCTAATAATCCGATTGTCTAATATTACATAAGAAATGTTGATACAAGTTAACTTTCAGTCAGAAGTTTTTTACAGTTAACGTTCGAAAAATTCTTCAAATTTCGAACATCCAAGAAAACTTTATGTTTTTGATGTAGAAATACATGAAAATACAAATCCTATAAAATTTTATGAAATAGAAAAAGTATAGAAAAAACTAAAAATACAAACATTAAATAGAATACTACGAATCCATGTGAATATTTATTTGTCAAAAATATATAAAAATATTTGAAATTCATAAGTTATTAATCCTTAGAGCATCAAATTTGAGAAGTCTATGATGAAATCCGAAAAAATAAAAATACTATGAGTACAAGAAATCTATGAAATACTTTATATTTATGGACATAGCATTTTTTGGAAAATCTATCAGAATACAGAAAATTCGTTGAACTTTGAATTATATAGCAATACATTTTTTGCATCTATATGGTTATCAATCAAAAATACTAGAAATGTTTATAAATAATAAAGGATACTTCAAAATTCTATAAATACTTTAAAAGAAAAATTTTCATTTTCGATTCTCTCAAAAATCTGTGAAAATATCAAGAATACATAGAACTTTGAATTATAGAACGAAAGATAAACGGTTGACAGAGTATTTCAGTGTCTGTTTTGAAAATTTTGAATAATTTAATAAAATTCATAATTCTACTATGAGTCACCGGTAAATCCAAAAATTTAGATCAATATCCTAAATCATTGAATCAAATTTATAAACTTTATATATTTCAAATAAATTGTAGTACTTTGAACAAAACCACTTGTCTAAGTGTAATTTGGAGAAGAATTAGAAGTTTATTTAAATAAAATTTTTAGTTCAGACAAACAAAAATAATTAGACTTTAACAAATTTTATTTCAGTCCAAAAATTTTACGTTTCTGCTAAGGGGCTGTCCACATATTACGTCATTAATTTTTTACCTATTTTTGACCCCCTCCTCCCCCCACGTCATCAACTATCATCATTTTGTAGACCCCCCCCCTAGTGTTGACGTCATCAAATCAAAACTACTGGCGCGAAATTTGAAAAAAGTGTCCTAAACTTTTTGATAAAAAGTTCTATTTTAATGATCACGTCATCATCTTTGGCCCCCCCCCCCCAACATCAATATCCGTCATCAAACTCAATACCCCCTCCCCCCTTTAGTGTGATGAGGTAATATCTGGACAGCCCCTAACTTGAATTTGTCCGTCCGAAATAAAAATATTTTATAATCAAAAGAAAATCTGTTTGTCTAAACTAAAAATTTATTCAAGTAAACCAAATATATAGTTAATCAAATAACGGACAAACGAAAAAATTGTTTGAGACAACCAAATTAGTTTTTCAAATTCGTCTGCTTTTCCTTTAATCTCTGTCCTTGAAATGCAATTCTGCGATCCAGATCACACGAGCATCTTTCACTCGAGTACCATTCGAGTGAACCTGTCGCGACCTCGTGACCTTCTCACGGTGACCCGGGGCGCAGTCCCCGCACGTGGCGAGCTGCATTTTATGTAGAGGCGCCGCAACCTTCCCCGCAATTTTCAGGGCCGCATTTACCCGGCTGTTGTTCCATCGATCGGTCGCTGCAAATGTCAGGGTCCGCGAGCTTCGAGCACCCTCCTCCAGAATTTTCTCACTATTCGCCGTTTTTCTTTGGCTTTTCACCACTAACACCCCCGCCCCATCCCTTAGGTACTTGCGTATATAAGTTTTCCGCCCACGCGTGAAATTGTTGGAAGCTCGAGGATCTTTCCCAACTCGGCGAACCCTCCGGGTTGTCTGGGAAATTTGGAAGCATCGTCCGTCGCTTTTGGCACATTGACTCTAGCCGTACTCTAATAATAAACGGACTATGAATAACCGCCCTCCGTTCATTTTTGTTCCATCGCTCTTGCCGGGAAAATAGAGAAATTCGGGAAATTCTCGCGTGAAGTATGTCGTTTTCCCGGGGCCGACGTAAACAAAAACAGTGGTGGAGAAGATGGGATGTTTTGCGGGAGTTTTTCGAGACATAGGATATAAATTGTTTAAACATCTTTGTTTATTCAGATTCTAGGGATTTTATTCCATGGCATATGATGTATCATCATTCATTGCACAATCGAAGCTCAATCGTGTATCAGCCAGAGTTTAAAAAAATAAGGGTAATAATGCGATCGTCGGTTGAATTGTGAGTGTGCTTTAAATGAGAATTTTTTGAGCCAACAAAGGGGTTGCTCTGTTTGATACATGACAGGGTCATCAATGCAACACCAATGCACTTTTTGCCAAAATTTATAGATTTGAGCCAATTTTTTTTGTGAAAAATTTCGAGTTGATGCATCAATGATTTTGCAATCATTGAGAGATAAAAAGTAAGCTGATTGCTTAATGATGTTGCAAAGAATGTGCGATTTTGCTGTTTTAACGTTCGTCTCGTGATGTTAACTCAAATTCGTCAATGATGCTACAATTTTTGTAACATGACGAAACACTCTTGGGACGTGTACAAGTATTTTGCGGACACATCTTTGACGAATTCTGCTGCAATTTCGGTCAATCATGATACAGCGTTGAATGTGCAAAGAATGTGCATTCAAAGGGCAATTTACGAATTGTGATTTTATTTAATTGTCAAAGCTTTCCAGAATTAATGAAATTTTTTAATGGTTTTGGATTCTTGATGTTTATTTTGACATTTTCAAAATCATCGACGATCATTGTGTGGTATTACGTTTTTTTGAAATTTTTTTAATTTTGAGTACAACACGTTTTCTGTAGCTATACGAAATTTCCTTGATTTATCGGCATTTTCCGAAACTCAACAAAGTTTTCAAATTGTTTAGAATTATTGACAATCTGCAAAATGCTTCTTTATTATTCATTCTTCAAAATCTTAGACTATCTTGTAACGAGCGAGATATTAGAAGTCTAATTTTATTTAAAAAGGGGAATGTTAGGCCTCAAGCCTAGGAAGCTAACTTCCTTTATCTCGTCGAATA
>JAPYZL010081285.1:0-19243 GCA_030522825.1 Platygaster orseoliae
TGTTAATATTTTTTGTACGATTAAGTTGCAGAGCAATCCTAAATGACCTATAGCATCGTTTTCTGCTTAATTTTTTGACGGGGAATTGATGAAAAACTTAATTTACGTTCGTCAACGTTCACCAACGTTCACAAACGTTGGTGAACGTAAATCGCAGGCCGATAGGGAAATATGAAAAATCTAGGAAAATATTAAAAAAGGGTTCAAAATTTCATAAATACCAACAAAATGCGAAAATGAATAGAAATCTATTAATACCCAAGCAATATTTACATACATTTTCTCAAAAATGTTCATTATTTTGTATCTTTGAGTATATATTTCTGAAAATTGATTCAAAAATCCATAAGAAAACCAGAAAATTCATGAAATTGTATTGATAATGAAAAAAACTACGAACAAAAATCTCGAAATTTGTATGAAAGGAATTTCAAACAATTTAAATACTCAAAATTTTTCAAATCATAAATACTGAACAACAGATTCTATAAATCAATGAAATACTCAAAATCTTTGTAGGTATCATTTCCTTAAAAATCGATAAAAATATTCAAAAAAGTTACGTTTCGATTTATAGAACACCGAATTTAATTCGGTATATATATTTATATCTGTCTTTTATACAGATTTTGAGTTTTTTTCTATTTGTTTTTTTTTTTATATTCATACAATTAAAATTTTTTGGTATTTTAATGTACTTTTATTATGATTTTTATGATCGTAAGTTTTATAAATTTTTGAAAAATTATTAATATCTACAAGATTTTTGCATGTTTCAATTATGTAGAATATTTTTGTATATTCCTTTAGACTTAAAGTATTTTTCTACAATATACAAGGATTTTTGTGTATTCCTATAGATTTTGAGTATTTTTCGGTAATTTTGTAGGTTACTTTACATATTTCGACAACTTAATATACTATATTATTCAAATTTTGTTCAATTTTTAATAATTTCATAGATTTCTGGGAAAATAGCCTCTATATAAATTTTCCATATTTGCAGATTTTTCTAATATTCATACCTTTTTGTCTCATTTTTTTCTGGACTTCTAGTATTAGAATAAATTATAATTTACGGTTTTGAGAACTTGACGCTCTAGAATTTTAGGTTTCATAGTTCGTCTAAGTATTATTTCAGATTTTTCAGAAAACAGTATTTTATAGCATCCTATTACTTAAAGCATTTTTCCAGAAATTATGTGATTTGTAAAATTTTATGCTGTTGTTATAAACTTTTATCTAGATTTCCAGAACTTGATGCTCCAGGGTTCAAAGTTATTCTCAATTTTTAGCATTTCCGTAGATTTTAATTTTTTCTTATCAATCATTGGGTTAAACTTTTATTTTCTACGTTATCTTATAGCTGAAAATTTATTATTTATTCTCAATTTAAGAAAAAAATTTTCTTAAACTAGGATTACAGTTATTTTCAATGAGTAAAACTAAGAATTATGAACATTATTCAGCTTTTAAAACATTCATTTTCAATTTCCGACTTTCATTATTTATTTTCATGATTTTGTTATATTTTCATTTGAAATAATAATTAATTTCATTCTAATTTCTAACTGTATTTGAACCCCTAAAACTCCCTTTTGCCTACACACCTGATTTTTTTTCAAACACTTCTACATTTTTTAATTTTCATTTTATACTAAATCAACTGTGCTAGACTTTCAATAAGAAAACACAATTTTCAAGGGGAAAACAGTCAACTAAAATAACAGTTAATTATTATTTACTAAAATGACAATGTAAACATCCAACATAAAAAACCCATTCCACAGCTGCCAGGTAATTTCCGAGCCCAGTTCTTAACCGCGAGAACAAGCAAAATTGTCAAAAAACCATTTGGTATTCATAAGAGTACACGCATGTATGAATATACGTGGGTGAAAATTCAGCATCTCTTCAAAACAAACACTCTAGATGTTTTCTACGAAGCGCAACTTACCATACCGAGTTTCGTGATGTTTCCTTTCGCGAAATACAATGACTCGGATGATGAAAAAATAACAAGGTCGATGATATATTGGATAATTTCGCGAAAGGAAACAGCTTGCGATTCTTGAGCCCTCAAGAACTCGCTTTGGGATATTTAGATTGTGGGGAATGGAGCTCTTCTTACCCTGACACCGAATGCAGCGATCTTCATAATGCACTCGATGGTGAACATCCCCGTGAAGCACATGTTCATATACTTCAGTGTGTTCTTGAACGCCTCACTCTGGCGATGATACTGCAATGTACACACTGACGAACACACGGCCGACAGACAAACAGCAGGCAGACGACGGTTTTTATGTCAGTACTTACAAGTGTGAGTACGGACATACGCACCATATGTACTGTCGTGTTTTTTTTTTTTTTTTTCTTGTTTCTTTTTATTCAGTATCAGATCACTGAGAGAAAAAAATAGATGTCACATCCATGAAAATGGTTAATTTTGGACAGACCTTTAAAAAATGATGCCACATCTATTAAAAAGGTGTAGTAAGATTGCAGCTTGTCATCACGACAATATGTATGTTTCTGGAGTCAAAGAAATCAAAGAAAACGGTATGTTGCCTTTTCGAATGAATGTGGCATCCTTTTTTAAAAGGATTGCCCAAAAGCACCATCTTCATGGATGTGATATACATTCTTTTCTCTGCGTGCGAAGATTCGTAGAAAAATGAAGAATGCCGGGATTGGGATTTTCCTTAGCAAAGTTTCTGTCATGAAAAACTATGAAACTTGTATGAAAATTCGAATCATTTATAATTTTATCAAATATAAGTAGGTTACCCACAAAAAAATCCGCAAAAAGAGACTTCTTGGTTTTTTCGTTGATATTTGGCGAACTTCATCATTTTTTAGGCGTATTTTTTATGACATGATGTACCATTGATTTAGCGTACAATGTATTATTTTTTGATTAATTTTCGATATGTTCTACACGGATTAAATTTTAATAATAATGTTTTGAGTGAATATCAAGAATTTGTGTATAATTTTTATAATATGAACTTATTTATATCATTGTAGTTATTAATCGCAATTTTTATTTATTCTATGGTGAATAATTATAATACCTCTATCAATATAAACATTAATTTATATTAATTTCTCACAATAACAATTTTTCACTACATATTTCAATATATTTTTAATATCATTTATTTAGCGTATGATGTATCGTTTTTAAAATTCAATTTCGATATGTTTGAAACGAAGTATAAAAAAAAAGATTTGAATTAATATCAATAATTTATAGACGATTTATATAATATTAATCCATTAATATCATTGTAGCGATTAATTATTAATTTTCTAACTCATTAATGATTAAGAATCATGACTATATCTATATCAATATTGACATTAATTGAAAATAGTTTTTAACAATAATAATTTCTGAATGCATATTTTAATATATTTTTGAATATTATTTTCTAAGCATATGGTGTATCATTTGAAAAATAATGTAAAGAATTTGTTATCAATTTTTATGTTGTTAATTTTTTAGTATTATTCTATGAAGTTAATAAGTTTATAAGTTAATAAGTTTTCATATCAATGTATCAATAATCATAATAATAACAATATTTATATCAATTTTTTATATCAGTTTTGATTCACGATTATTTGAAGTAATATGATTTTTCGATAAATATTTTTGAGTAAATTATTTTAAATAATAATCATAATTTATATTGATAATTACTCGATGATTTCTATGGTAATTGATTAATATTGATAATAATAATAATAATAATAATAATAATAATAATAATATTCATATCAATATCTACATTAGTGGTTAATGATTTTTATAAATAATAATTTTTTTTTATATTTCAATTCATTTTTCAGGCGTATCATTTGTGACATGATTTACGTTGAATAAAGTACGTGAACACATAATTTTAACAATAATAAAATTGTACATCGCATCAGATATTGACGAAAAAACTAGCTAGGCTCCTATTTGTGACTTATTTTCCTAAATTAGTTGCTCACTTTTCATGAAATTGCGAGTTATTTGAAGTTTCAAAGAAATTTCATGGTAATTTTATAGTTTTCTGTGAAAGTTCTATGAAATTTATATTAATTCACTTTATTAAGGTAAGTTTTAACACTAAAAAGGTTTTTTTATGTTGGAATATTTTGGTGATTCAGAATATTTTTTTTTATTTCAGTTTTACTGATTTTGTAAGCCAGTTTTTTTCTATTCTGTTTTTTTGTTCATTGATTTCTTTCGCTTATTTCGAGTTTTTTATTTTTGAACACGAGCAACTTTACAAAAAATGAATGAATTGTTATTAATTTTGTATTTATTTTCCGAAGATTTGAATTATATGTTTGATAATTTGAAGAGATATCATTAGTTGCGTTTTAAAATATTTTTGTGAAACGTAAACGCTCTGTAAAATTGTAAGGAAAAATTTTAAATAACATATTTTAATGGTAATTCAAATAAAACCATTTTTTTATTTGTTGTATTGAGATGAATTATTACACCATTATGCTGTAATAGTAACAATAGTAAAATAAATTTGTTGCAAGCATCAACACATTTCCGCTCAAGAAATTAAACAACAGAAAAATTGCAAACAAATCAAAAGGAGCGAATATGTGCATATTATTTTTAAAAACATTCCTCGGCATTTTTCATTGAAACTATGAATACAAATTTTGGTGTTTTTCAATTAACCAACAGAATTACCAGATACTTTTCCAACATATTTTTACATTGTCAGAGTAAAAGAAAAATAATGGCGGTTCAGAGTATAAATCAAACTGATTTTTTTTAACAAACATGAAGGTAAGAGAAATTTCGGTAAAGAAGCGTGAATTGTAATTTTTAAATTTCCATAATTGTTACTTATTCCACGAATTTCATGTTGATTTTAAGAAAATCCTAACAATACAAAAAACGAAATTTAAAAAAATTGTCTACACTCGATTTTGTATAGTTCTTAATGATCTGTAACCTTGGGATTACAGTTTTTTACATATAAAAATTGTTTTTGGAACAATAAAAAATTCTAGTTTTTAGAAAACAAAACTTTTTATACTTTTTTACACAAGATCTCTCTCAACTTCACTTTCTAAAAAAAAAATTTTAACTGCCATACACTTTTCTTTTACTCTGACTTGCTCATAAAAATTATGTTCTTGGATCCTATAATACAATTATGTAAAATGTGAATTCAAAAACTTTTCCTCACTTTTCCGCATCTGAGAACTCCGTTACAATTGTCGTGTTTCAAAGTATAAGTGTCAAATTGTATGTATAACTTTGTACATCTCAAACAAGTTTTTCAACAAATTCGAATTCAACATGTTCGTTTATTCAGTGGTCCCAACGAACACAATATGCTGTAATCAAAATTGCGTTTCAGATCATACTTCATCCCCCCCCCAAAAAAAAAAAAAATATTCCCAAAAAATCTTCAATAGAAAAATCCGTTCCCAAAATTCTCTCTCATCTTCGAAACCTCCCTGAAAAACTGAACCAAAACGAACAAAACCAAGTCCAAGACCTTGAATGGTGTCAGGAAAAACCCAAAAACCAGGACAAAACGAGGGAAAATTGCGAGATTAAAAAATCGAGTTATTTTATCAATATCTGGCAAGGGCAAGGGGGAATGAGAGGGGGGGGCTAATTTCAAGTGAGATCGTATCGTGTAGTGCAAATATCCCGTGCAAAATATTTCTCAACATTCAGTCGAGTTTCGTGTTTTTGTTCGTTTTTCAGCAGCAGCCAACATGCGACACGCAATTCGTGTGTACGTGAGGGTTTTCCGTGATATTTATAACGAAGAAAATCGGAAAATTCTTTTTTCCACATTATTGAAATAAAAATAATTTCATGTGAATTCCGTAAAAAGGTGCGTTGTATGGTTTGTTTGGAAAATATTTATTGCAAGCGATTTCGGTATTTGTTTCCATTCAAAATAAGATACGGGATCCAAAAATCGTGCTCGAGGAAAAAAGTGCAAATGTTTGAATAAATAAAATGCACACGTTCAATATCAACATCGTTAATCTGGAATTTACAGAAATTTGGATCAGGGAATTCATGCTTTTACTAAATTACCAATTAAGTGGTGTATAAAACAAAATTTATTGCAATTTACAATTTTATTTCGAAAGTTTAACAGGGTACTATTTAGGCGATTTTTCGGAATATCACTGCAAGAAAAGTTTTTGATTTTTTTAAAATTTATGAGTATTTATTTAACAATTACTTTGTCATTTTTAGTAATAATAATTATATGATTTATATTAGAATGTAATATTGAAAATTTAATTAATAATTTTATTTTTTTATAAATATTATAAAAAGAACATTTTTCTTGTGGTCGAATTCCCTAAAATTTCCCTTTTACAAAAAATTACGATTCGAGTACTTTTGGAGTTATTGAAAATTAAGGATTTGATTAGTTGATAGCTGCGATTTACGACTAAAACAAAAGAAGGAGTTTGATAATGTTGTTTTGTGCATCAGTGAACTTTCAGTGAGTAACGATAACTACCATCTAAACGTGTACACGATGCTATTAACATGCAGTCATTTGAGACGAAATTAATCATAAATTTGGGAGGTTAACGAGGCCCTTGTAACTTGGATTTCAATCAAAAATTCACGCAAAACGTTAAAAAATAACAATTAAATTCATTGATTTCTTCAATTTTTTCAATCTTATCACAAATTTATTACAAGCAGATATATTAGTTTATTTGTTTAAAAAACATTCGGCTATTGCAGATACTTTTTTTGTATTTATTAATAACGTAAATTAATTATATTCTTTTAGTGCAATTCGTGTTACAATTAATTTTATCTGCTAATTTAATTTTTTTATTTTATTTACAAAAACTTATGATAATTATTATTTAGGTGAAGTACTTTTTTGACTAGATTAAAAAAAAATAGTGAAATTTCTTAGATTTGTATGAACTGACTTGATTTATAATTAAAATCGAAGTTCCAAGGAGAGGACGAAACATGTATACAAGAAAATTTACTAAGGTATCCATCCTTTCTTTTTTCTTATTTTTTCAAAGAAATGAAAATTTTGAAAATATCTCCCAAAAATGAATAAACAGGGCTGGTATATGAGTGTCATTATTGAAAATCATTTATTAAGCAATGCGTTGGGTTTGTGGACAATTAAAAAATAAGGCAAAAAAAATCATTAAAAAAACTCTCTAACTCAATGTTCACAACAGATACTTCATTTTTTTCCTAATTTTTCAATAAATAATAAGTAAAAATATACAGCGAGTTTCTACCGAAAATGATCAAAAATAACTTTTTTCAGAATATTAATGTTTAATAATTATTAGATTATGTTGTGATGAAAATTTTAAAATCTTATCGAAACTTGATTTTCGATTAACATGAGTTATGATTTGAATTACTTTAATATTTCTGATATTATTAACAATTTGGAAGAACCTTTATTAGTAATATCTTAACAATTGAAGTTTATGTACTATTCATGATGAATTCATATATTTACTGTCATACAATAATTATTTTAAGGAATGGACATAAATACGTGATCTCAAAAAATTGTGCAAAATTTCCAAAACTTATTGGAAATTTATCTGAACTTCAAAAAAGTCAATTTAAAAAATGAAAAATTATATTTTCCTCTACAATTTTATTTTATCACAATTTCCGTGAGACCAAATTAAGTAGAATTAAAAAAAAGTTTTGTAGAATTTGTAAAATAAGTGAAGATAATTATTTAAAAAATAACATAATTATCTATTAAACAGTGAAATATAGATTGAAAAAAGTATAGATGAAGAGAAAAAACGCAAAAATACAATAAGTATTGATTTCTTTCAATTAGATGTTGATTTCGTAGAATCTAACGTACTTTTATGTTAAATTTTTTTCTTTCACTTATTTTATTTTACTTATTCAATAAAATGTAATTTATCTAATTTTCAAAAATTATATTTCGTTACACAATTTTGTGTTATTGTTTTTTTTTTTATTGCTGAAATTCTAAGAAATTTCATTGAAGGCCTCAGATCATAAAAAATTCATCAAAGATTCACCACTTAAAAAATAAGAAAACTTTATTCTAATTATAATTCAATAACTAGAAAATCAAGCACATTTCATTAATTAGATAGTAAAGATTTAAAGTAGAAAATATTCTTATCGTAATTTCCAGCATTATTATCAAGAATAATTTCTCTGAATTATTCTTTCAAATCCAAATGTTAAAATTCAAATTTCAAATTTTTCCTTTATTCCAATCCCATGATAATTCTGATAAAATAAAAAAAAATTTTTTTAATTGACTCCTTTGAATTGAGATAAATTTATCAATCTTGAGTTTGATCAAAAATTTAAAAACTATCATTTTCAACCAAATTTTTAATGTTGAAATAATTTTTATTATTCTACAAATTTTTGTCTATTCGGTAAAATGACTATTGTATTAAATTTAATATATGAATTCTTTATAAAGAGTATGAAAATTTCAATAATTAGGATATAACAAATAAAAATACTGTTATATTGTTATTAATATCGTCTATATTGATATAATTCTTATGACGAATTTAAATTGACTCTGAATAATTTTAAATTCATTCACAATTCTTTTGAATTTTTTTCTACAGTATTCTCTGAATTTCACGTGCTTTTACGAAAGAAAACAAAACTAGGCATTTTTTCGATCCTCAAAATCAAAAATCTTCACTGTATTTTGAAACCGCGTCCTAAAAATTCTAAAAAAAAGTCGGTACCACGCCCTCAGAATAAACCAATCCCCTCACTCGCTTTCTCACAATTACTGGATATGGGTGCGGCCTTTGCAGATAATCACGAGCGCTTTCCCATAAAAAAAAAACCATAAAATATGTACATCACGTGAGAAACCACGAACATAAACACGTAAATGTGCTGAGAATATAAGAACGTAAAATAAAAAAAACTCTATCCATCGATTTCTCCTTGAATAGTTGTACGTTCAAAAAACACCGTGACAGGCATGTACAACAAATTCCCAAACAGACATTAAAAAAAAAAATCATCCCGTCCACGTAAAACCGTTCGGAGGTAAACGCAAAATTGTTCAATTGGAGATAAACGAGATAATACAAGTGGTGCAAAAGTCAAAGAAAAGTATAATAATAATGCCCGAATCGTCAGCGAAAAATTCGTAGACCAAAACTTTGAATCGTGCTTGTCAGTCCAATTGTGTTGGTTGAAACGAGAAATTGAACGAGGTTTTAGTGCGCTTACCTTCATCATCAGCAATAACGTGTTTAGAACGATAAGGATCATGATGAAATACTCAAAAGGAGTCGACATCACTATTCTCCAGATTTTGTACTTCATGCTGTTTCTCTCTTTTGGCATGTACCTTTCGAGAGGTCGCGCTTGTATCGTAAAATCTATGCAAGATTTCTGAAATGAGAAGGAAATTCGAAAATTTATCATCTACCACAAGTTTCTCCATAAGAAAATTTCAAAGGATTCTATTTTTAAAACCAATTTTCAACGTTCTTTGAGTTTTGTTAATTATTAAAATTTTGTCGTATGTTAAAAAATGTTGAAGTTGATGAGCTTTCAGGAAAAACATTTTTTTCATATCAGTGGTTACCAATTTTGTTAGTATTAAGTAGATAAGCTATGACAGTTCTAGCGCACGAGTCCACGGGGCGGAGCCCCTTAGTAAGCTAGGAACCTAACCTAACATAAGTCGGTAAGGTAGAGTCTGATACTAGTCGGTAAGGTAGGAACCTACATTACTAAGGGGCTCCGCCCCGCGGACCCGTGCTCTAGAACTGTCATACCTTATCTACTGTACTACAATTCTTTGACCATTGTGTCATTCACCATATAGACTAATAATTGATAATTTAAAAATAAGACAAAATTATGCAGAACCTTTCAATTGTTCATTATTTTCTACTTCGGTTGAAATTGTATGAAAAAAATTCCAAACTTCCTTGGGAATTCCCTAACTAACAATTCCTGCTCACCTGATTCTTGTCGATTTCCCCATCTTGAAGCTCAGCTTCGCCTTGTTCTTGAAAGGTGATGATAATCAACGCCACGAATATGTTGACAAAGAAGAAGGGAAACACGATGAAGTAGATAATATAAAAAAGTGACATTTCGATACGAAAATTTTGTATGGGGCCCTTGTCTTCGTGCGTTGCGGCCATAGAATTTTGTAGAATTTGGGGCCAGCCTTCGCCGGTTTGCACCGCGAAAAGCGTCAACATCGCTGCCATCACGTTGTCATAATGAAAAGACTGCGGCTCCCATTTGCGCTCGTTCGCGGAAGGAAGCAACTGATTTCCCTCAAACACAAAGTACTGGCCCCTGAAAAAAGAAGGAGAATTTTCTCAGATTTTTCCCTCATGAAGTTGACATTAAAAATAGGTTACTTACTGACAATCCTCTTGAGTGTACTTGCTCTCGTCGGTGCAGTGGAAGAATTTCCCGTTGAAAAGCTGCACTGCGATGACGGCGAAGATGAATTGAAAGAGGATGTAAACGATAAGGATGTTGATGACGTTTTTCAAACTGTTGACGACGCAGTCGAAGACGGCTTTGAGTTTGGGCACTCGTTTGATAGTTTTGAGGGGCCGAAGCACCCGGAGGACGCGGAGGGATTTGATCATGGAGAGGTTTCCCGCCGAGAGACCGGCCATTTCGAAGCCGAAGGAAACGACGGCGCAGACGACGACCACCGCGTCCATGACGTTCCAGAACTCGCGTAAATACGAGCCCGGGTGCAGGAGCACCCCAAGGTCAACAATTTTCAGGACCATCTCCACGGCGAAGACGCCGGTGAACGCGTAATCGAAATAGTTGAGGATGGTGTTCCTGGGGCAATACTCGATCACTGGATCCTCGGCCGCGAGTGCGATACTCGATAACGATATCACGATCATTATGAAAAAGTCGAAGTAACGCAGGTTCACTACCCAGTGAGCGCCTCTTCTTATGCTGAGGGTGAAAAGAGAATTCAAGCATGATTATTTGTAGAGGAGACTGTAACTTTGTAAAAACTCATGTCTATATGGATATGTTCATAAGACAAATACCTGACGCCCTGACTATAAACTAAACTCGGTATTAGAGGTTTTCGCAAATTGCACGTCTTTAAAAAACATGCAGTTTATAAATAAACGACCATACTTACGGATTCGTAGGGGACAATATAAACATTGACGAGTATGGCAGCATTGGTTTTGGTCCCGAATCATCGTCGTTATCAGCTGCTTGTTTTTCTTCCCGTGCTAATTTATCCTTCGCGCCCTTACTGCGACAATACAAAAACAACCATAAACAGATTAAGGTACAAAACAATCGAACCTGAATAGTGATAATCGAATCGTAAGTCATAACATGACTTACGAATTTTGCGTTGGACTCGAGGAACCGATGTCCACGTTGAGAGGGCCACCCTGTAGAGTTTCCATCTCTTTCTCGAGTTCTTGGGCCTGTTTCTCTTTGTCTTCCTCCTCCTGCTCCTCTTCAGCAGCTGTGAGTTCCTGGGCGTTGGCCAAGTTGTCGACGGCAATAGCCAAGAAGACATTTAGTAACGTGTAGTTGCCGAACAAGACCAGGATTATGAAGTACAGAGAGTAGATCATGCCTCTCTTGTGGCCACCTTGGGAATCGATGCCTTGGTACATGACCTCATTCCAGTCTTCTCCAGTCAAGATCTGTAGCAATGATCAAAGGCCATGTTCTGTGGTTATTGATTCCTATTTAGGCATTCGATGAATTGGGAGCAAAGATTAATTATACTGTTCATATTGATACATGAGAAATAGTGGTAAAATAGATTGTGAAATTACTTACTTGGAAGACAGTGAGCAGTGCGATGGGAAAGGTATTGAAATTGGTGGGCGGCGTGCCGGAATCGAAATTGAATTGACCACCGAAGAGCTGCATACCGAGGAGGGCGAAAATGAGGATGAAGAGGAAGAGCAGGAAGAGAAGCGAAATGATGCTGCGCATTGAGTTGAGCAGTGAAATCACAAGGTTTCTAAGGCTGGACCAGTATTTCGTGACTTTGAAGATCCTGAGAAGTCGCAGGGCGCGTAGGACGGAGAAACCAAAAGAGCCGGATTTCACCGCTGACCAGATGACCTCGAAGATGGAGCCCAAGATGACCACGCAGTCAAAACGGTTGAAGCTCGACTCGAAGTACAGTCGTGGCCCGAGTGCGTAGATTTTTATAAACATTTCGCACATAAAGAGGCCCAAAAATACAAACTCGGCGTAAACTGGAATTGAAGCAGTTTTTTATCCATTATTGAATCGTAATCTCTTCATCTCAAATTGTGAATTTGGACTACTTATAACTAGTCAACAAATGTTTACTTCTGAAAATATTAGAATCCAACTACTTTCCTGTGTTGGGTTCAATAGTAAAAAATTATGATTATTGTTACAGCAACCATTGATTTAGTACAATATGACCCCACCAAAGTTTTAGGTACTACAACCAAAACTTTAGGACTGATAACTAAATTATCGGTTATTCCAACTTAATGATCAGTCATGAAAATGGTTGCTGTAACCAAATCATTTCTCTCCATGTAGAATTTCGTTCTCAGTGCATTTTCATCTTCTAAAAACATTGACTACGCTTTTATGTGACCAAGAGCAATAAGTCGAGAAGAAAATAACATACAAAGAAAGTCGGTGAGCCAGCTGGGTTGCTTGTAATGCTCGACGGCAACGCAGACGGTATTAAAAAACACGAGAACGATGACGATCCAGTAAAACGCCTGGGTCTTCACTGTGTGTCTTATCCAAAACCTGAGTCGTTTCTCGGCTCGCCAAAACTCGGCGCACGTTCCTTTGTTTTTTACTTTCGACTTTAAGTAGGACGTTCTCGAAAACCCTACAAGCAGAGCGTTCGCATATCACACCGCGAAAATGGCTGGACCGCCAGCTTTTTTCTTTTTTTGCAGCTGAAGCGAATCAGAGAATCCCAAGTAATGGGGAATTGAACATCGAAACGGAACGATTTATTCCGCTTCATGTGCTTTTTTCTTTCGTCAGAAATAGAGGCGTAGGCAGAGGGGGGTTTTCAGGGTCGAGATTAATTTAATTATTATGTATATTCTTATTGTGTATTATGTATACTATTTAAATATATACTATGTTATTTATACTATATATACTATATTTTGTATTTATACTATATGCTATATTTGATTATATACTATATTATGTATATCGTATATTATAATTATGTATATTATATTGATTATTATAAATAAACTTTTTTTTATGTAAAAATAGAGTTATGACGATGAATTTTAGAACATAAAAAAATCGTTTGAAATAATATTATACAAAAATTGGTTTCTCGTAAGTTGTCTTCGTTGAACTATATTCAGAACTTTTAATTTTAACTCGAAAGTTACAAAAATTTTTGGCATTAGAAAGATTTTATTAAACAGAATTCTAATTATAAATATTTGACTATGATAAAGTGAAAAATGGAAACTTTTTTTAACCCAGTGAATAATGAAAAAAAAATTTAAATGTATGCAGATGCTAAAAATCTGAAAAACTTGAAAGTATCAAATTCTAGAAAGTTACTTTCTGAAAATAACGGAAATTTTTTGAAAATGTTTAATTTTTCAAGAAACATTAAAAATTATCGAAATCTATGAAACTACTGTTTTTTGAATAATCAAAACAAATAATAGGGATTCACCAAACTTCGAATTCAAGAGAAAAATATGTATTATGATTTTTATAAATTCTAGTACTGTATTTAAAAATACTACAAGACGCTATCAATCGTTAAAATACTTTTAAAAATATGAAAATAAAAGATATCTATAAAAATACAGAAATTTTAATAAAATCTGAACTCTGAAGCATCGAATTTGAGAAATCTTCATAATTATTTACAAAAATACTGCAATAAACTGATAAAATTATTTAAATACTGCAAGAATGAATCAATAAAGAAAAATTCAAGAATTGAACAAATTTTGTTAATTTGCTCAAAAATTCTGAAAATTTGAAATTCTAAAACATATTTCAAAAATCTGTATGGAAAAAAGAAACTTAGAAAGTTTTTCAAATTGTAAGAATTTCAAAACAATACCGAAAATCTATCGAAATTTCAAAAAAGTTCTGTAATTTACTAAAAGAATGTAAGAAATGCTAGAAATCTTTTATACTTGAGAACTATGTAAATTTTTTTTCCTCAAAAATTTATAAAACTTCGATTTCCAAATCATAGAATTTTAGAAATTAATTAATAAATTAATTTACATACCAGCAAATTCTTCAAATTATATAAATACTGAAAAAGTACAAAAAAGCTTTGAAAATCTGTATAGAGTATAATGTTCTCTAAAAAATCAACTAAAATTCTGAAAACTGTTAAAAATTTGAATTTTATAGCATCAAATTCTAGATATTGATAAACTGATTCATAGAAATACAAGAAATCTATAAAAACATCAGAAAATACTACAAAATTTCATGTATAGCATACAATACAAAAATTAAACAATTTCATAAAGAACTGCAATTTTCTACAAAACTTGTAAGATTTTCAAAAATTTCTATTGTTTTTTTTTTCTTTTTAATATTAGCTTCACAAATTCTAAGTACTACATGAAATTGTTTAATTTATATATTGTATATTATTTATCAAATTTTAAACTATTTTCTAATAATTTAAAGGTACCCAATACTTCCATGAATCGCTAAATATATGTAAAAAATTTGATACTAAAATATTAAAAGTGTCAACGGTTTTAAGTATTTGAATTCTTAAAAAAAAAATTATATTTTTTATTATACATAATTTTTTAACATTGTTTTGTTCTATTATAAAGTCATAAATAAACCTTTATATTCAATACGAAAATTTACACTTAATATACACTTTAAAAATTCAACAAAAATTAAACAAGTCTTGATGTAAGACGTTTATTAATGACTTAATGATAAAAAAAAATTAATAATAATGATAAATAATAAAGAATAAAAAATTTGCATGAGAATTAATATTTATATCATAAAATCTTTCAAGTTGTAGAAATACTGAAGGAATATGAAAAATAATAAAAGTAATAAAAATATACATGTATATAAATCTCAGTAACTATAAAATCACCAAAAGTTCTACAACCTTCAAATCCTGGCATTCAGAAAATCAAAAGTCAACAAATCACAGAATCTAATGGAAAAAACATTTTATCCAACGCCGAATGGAAAAGGCCACTTTTTCACACGCTCGGGCGATGCAAAACTGTCATTTCCACACATTGTTGAATAAAATATAATCCTTAACTAGTGTGGAACAATTTTTTTAATTCATCTGATTACAACTCCCAGATTCGTTAAAATAAACTTTTCCACACTAGTAAAGAAATACACTAATATTGCCTCGAAAAACCCCTTCTGTAAATTTCGTCTGCCAACGCCCCGATCATAACAAGCAAATTCATCATTATTAGCCCAAGTTTCTTTTGCGCTTTTCAAACATCGTAAACAAAAAAACAGATACTAGAAATAGCTCGAATTACTTGATCTGCATCCAATCGATACGCTCAATTCTATGACATTGTCTACATCAAGCGGGGTTTCACTATTATTCTCGCTCTAAATTTTCGAGTGCACGTTGCTAAAATGTCTGCCTTTGGTAAAAGCACGAATCTTTGTTTTCCTTTTTTTTCGTCGCTCGGTAAGGACATTACGAAAAGCATTTCAGCCATGATAAAATGTTGGCAAACTGCGTAACTCAATTATTCCGTGTATGTGCTTTTAGCAGATGCAATTATCATCAATCCACTATCGTAAAACAGGGCGCCGATAATAATAAGTAAAAAGCGTTGAAAACAGAAAGGAAAAAGGAAAAATTTCGGCTGATTTAATGAGATGCTTTCCCAAACCAACGAATCCTGCGCTTCGAGTGAAAAGAGCATTGTTCTTTTGCGCACACGTCCAAGGCCTATTGTTCTATAGAAATTACAAGTCAAGTATAAAGGTACTCTCGACGACGCTAAATGTCTACTTTTTTTTATGGAAATGCTAATTTAATGGTTTTATTTTCGACTAATTTTGACTAACTTGGTTATTGTTGGTTGCGTCTAGGTGTGAAGGTGTTTTAGCGAGGGTTCGAAATGATTGTGGAATTTTTGTGTTTTTGTTTGTTGGTGTTGTAATTTTGAGAGTATGGGAAAATTGTTTATAGACATATAAGAATGTTGATATAATTTGTACGGTTTTTTCCATACTCTTGGTCAGAGGCAAAAGATGATTTGAGAAGGATGAAAAATAAATAAGTACATAATATATAAAATACTTGAGAAACAAAGTCGATATGATAATGCATCAATTTATTAATTGCAGTTTTACTGGATTGTTGAAGCTTTCCAAAAGTTACGAGAATTATCGTGGTTTTTGCAAGTTGAAGGTTTTAATTGGATTTCTCAAAATTATTAACCTTTTATAAACAATTATATATATTTTATTTTGAACGTTTTTTGGAATCTTTCAAGTTATCAAAATTTATAAAATTTATTAACATTACCTGAAACTGTATTTTTTTTTTAAACAATTAACAATCTTGAAAATTTAAAAAAAAGTTTGGAATAACTTTGTATGTTTTGGAATTCAAAAATGTCGTGAAAGTATGAAATTCTTGAAAAATACAATAATTTGTGAATTGATACATTTTTACGAAAATTATCAGTCTTCTGAAGTTCTAGATTTTGATTAGATTTTTTTAGGTTATTGACCGTCTACCTGTATGCACAATTAGGTATATTTTATTACGCGTTTACTGTGGTTTCTCAGAATTTTTCAAGTTACCGTAATTAATGAAATTATTCAAACTTCTTTTGGAACTTTTTTGAGATTTTTGGAGTAAAGTCGATTTTCGAAATTTATTTACGTGACCTGAAATCACTGAAATCGCACATATTATTAGAATTTTTTGAATAATTGGCAATCTTTAAAATTTCAAACGAAATTTCGGAATAAAATAAAATGTTTTAGAATTTGGAAATTCCGTAAAAGTATTAAATTTTCATTCTAAACAATAACTTTTAAATTGATACATTTTTACGAAAATTTTCATGGCTTTTGAAAGTTCTAGATTTTTATTAATTTCTTTAAAATTATTAACTTACTATGCACAATTCCATTTATTTTATTTCTAACATTTTTATAAATACTGTACGTTTGCTGTAGTTTCTCGAAATTTTTCAAGTTACCACAATTTCAAAATTTATTCACACTTTCTGAAATTAAACACTTTCTTAGAACTTTTGAAAATAATCGATAATATTTGAAATATCAAAAAAAGTTAACAATAATTTTCTATTTTGTAGATTTCAGAAATTTCGTGAAGGTATGATATTCTAATAACGAAAAATAATTTGTAAATTGACACTTTAATACAAAATTAGCATTATTTTGTAAATTTCTAGATTGTTTTAAGATTTTTCAAAATCATTGACCTTTCATGCACAATGACACATATTTTATTTTTAACATTTTTTCAAATATTGCATGTTTGCTGTAATTTTTCAGAGTTTTCAAAGTAACCCACAATTTGTGAAATTTTTCGAACTTCTTTTGGAATTTTTTTGAGATTTTTGGATTGAAGTCGATTTACAAAATTTATTTACATTTTTCTAAATCACGCACATTATTAGAATTTTTTTAATAGTTGACAATCTCGAAAGTTTCAAAAAAAATTTCGGAATAACTTCAAATGTTCTAGAATTACGAAATTTCGTTAAAGTATAGAATTCTTATTATAAATATTAAATTGTAAAATGATAAATTTTTACGAAAATTATCATTGTTTTTGGTAGTTCTAGATTTACATTTAATTTTTCAAAATTATTGACCTACTATGCATAGTTTCACTTATTTTAATTCTAAAATTTTTTCAAATATTGCACGTTTGCTGAAGTTTCTCAGAATTTTTCAAGGTACCATAATTTCTAAAATTTATTAACACTATCTTAGAATTTATTGAAATAATCGATAATATTTGATATATCAAAATAAGTTTACAATAACTTTCTATTTTTTAGATTTCAGAAATTTCGTGGAAGTATGATATTCTTATAACGAACCACAATTTGTAAATTGACACATTTATACAAAATTATCATAATTTTTTACATTTCTAGATTGTGATTAGATTTGTCAAAATTATTAATCTTCAATGCACAATAATATATATTTCATTTAGAACATTTTTTCAAATGTTGCACGTTTCCTGTAATTTTTCAGAGTTTTCAAGGTTACCACAATTTATGAAATTTAATAATATTTTCTTAAATAACACATTAAACTTTTTTTTAATAATGGACAATCTTTAAAACTTAAAAAAAATTTCGGAGTAACATGTTTTTAACTTCAAAAATTTCGTGAAAGTATAGAATTCTTATAATAAACAACAATTTGTGAATTGATACATTTTTACGTTACTTTTCATAAAAATTTCATCCAATTGCAATTTTAGAAATAGAAACTGCCATCCCCACATCTTTTGCCACTTCTAATCCAATTCATTCTGTCTAATAGTTCTACAATAATGTGTGTTTCTACCCTCAAAACTCGGATTTTTGTTGTTGGAATACGTGAAAATACACTTAAAAAACAATTATTTATTTTAGAATCGTTACAACATATTATCTTGCAGATCAAAATTTTTATACAGTTCATAATTTTATATTTCTACGCGAATTATACTGAAATATGAAAAATAGTCTTTTGAGTGGTGGAATCTTGGAAATATCCCGGGGGGGGGGGGGGGGTTAAACATTTATGTATAATATTCCTGATATTTTTTTACACTTGAAAAAAATACTCCGATTAATAGTAAAAATGCCAACTTCGTCAAAATTCCATAATAAAGAATAAAATTACCACAAAAACTAGAAAATTTCGCAAGAAAAAAATGAAACAGTTATTCAGAAAATTACATCAATAATTTTCACTGAAAAAGTTAAAGTCGAGTTTTTACTTTCAACTTATCTAAGTTTGTTTATTTCTATAAAAAACTACAAGAATTGATAATTGTTTACTCGATACCTCCCCCTCCTCACCCTCTCATCCTCCACTCATTTTCTTATAATAATAACAAATAAAAAAAACTCTTCATCATAACCATAACTTATTTAATTTAAATTTTCATCCCACTTTCGAAAACCTAATAAACTGTGAAAAAACGTTGCCGACCATTTTCCCGAA
>JAPYZL010081320.1:0-15346 GCA_030522825.1 Platygaster orseoliae
TCAGTGCCAAATCGTATACTCTCGTATACTTTATGTAAATAACGAAAGTATACAAATCGTATACTCTGAGAGACTATCCCGTTTACTGAGTAAACCATTTGTATACTGTGAAAAACTCCTACTGTATACTCAGTATACCTGTCGTATACTTCAGATGACTGATTCCCCGTATACTCTCCGAATTTTCTATGTCAAATCAACAAAAGTCTTGGTACAGTATACTCAGTATACGCTAACAGAATTATCTAGCAGAACGGTATACTCAGTATACCTATTGTATACTCAGGGAGATTCACATTCGCTTTATTTTATCTTTTGAAGTCAAAAGTCTCTGAAAGTCTCCATACTGTATACTCAGTATACGTCGTTAAAATAGTTTTAAGCAATTGTAAACTCAGTATACCGGTCGTATACTCACGGAGGCTACTCGGTTTACCCAGTATACCTATCAAATCCTCTAGGAGACTTCCTCGTATACTCCGTATACTGTGGTATACGATTTGGTATACTCGATATACTGCCGTATACTGAAATCGTTTTCATCCGGGTCGTGCCTTAATTTCGTATCATCTTTCGATAAAGTTGACTTTTCAGATTGCAGTATAATTTCATATCTGTTTTCTGAAACCTCTCTTTCACCTTCACCTTAAGACCTCAAAAATTGAGCGCTGAAATGTAATTACCCTGAAAACACAGACACACGCGATTATTTCAATCTTTGAAAATTGTAGACTCGACGTCTTCCGCGTGTCTTTCGGGGCCGCTGGCATCTCTGCCCGGCAATTTCGCGACGGTACGTGAGAGGACTGGACAAACCTCGGGTCCTGGCAAACAATGCCTTCAAGAGAAATCCAAGCGACTCATTTCTCCATTTCGGGGCACTTGTCATTCAATTTGCGAAAAAAATCGCGTTACCCCACGATGGCATTCTCTTTGCAGGGATCGATTTGTTCCCAAAGCTTCCACATGAATCGATTTCGCACAGGACTTCATCTGAAAGCGTTCCACGTACTCAAGTGTCGTTTAGGGGAATTAATATTGTTTCAATTACCGAATTTCTATGTATTATTCCGTTCGCGTGCTTGAAAAAAAGAACCTCCGCAATGGGAGTTAAACCCAGACTCCGCGATCGTGAGGTGCATTCAGATAGTTGCCCTAATGTAGCACCAACGGTAAATAGTGTGTTTTCGGATCATTTTTTAGAGGAAATATATCATCTTACGCGAGAGGCAACAAAAAGAGGGAATTTCGTGATTAAAATACTTTCCGAAGTTACAAAATATCGATTTTGTTACTTGATAAAAAAAAAAAAAATTCAAATATGCCGAAAATAATGATTGCTAGGTATCGAAATTCAACATGCGCAACCCTAAATTTGCAATTTAAATCCCTGAAATTGAAATTCGAAAAAATAGAGAATTCGTAGTTGTTCATTCAATTCAAATATTTAAGATATTCAAAAACGAAAAACATGTTTTTTCTGCGTGTTCCCCTGTCTCACACAATTGACAAATTTTATATGCAGAACCGAATATTCGGAGAAACAAAATATAAAAATCACTATTTGAATGTTTCCTTCATAATTTCAAACAATGTTACAAAAAACCTCAAATTATACCATGGAAAGAAAAAAAGGTCTTCGTTGTGAGACGAGTTTCTGATTCCACTTGTGGCATTTTGCTAATTGCTCGAGAGTGCATTAAGGAAATGTTTCCCAATAGTGCATCTCGGTATTGAGAAAGTGCTCAATTTCTTTGATGCGAATGGAGAGTAGAAGACGAGTTTGAATGAGAGAGAATGAGAGGCAGATTGTTAAACGTAAGAGGCCTTTCGCCCTAAGACCTATGCTGAAACTTCCGCTCCCCAGAGTTTGTTGCTCGATAAACCGTGTGATTCCACCGGCAAAAACTGGCTGAAAAAAACTCAAACTTCAAAAATTTATCACGAATTTGATTTAAATAGATATCAAACTTCTTATCTTTAAAGATATTTTAAATTTTTATATGATTTCGTATCGAGATTCAGAATCGAAAATCAAACACAAATATTGCTGAAGTTATTTTTTATTGTTCTACTACATTCAACAATACCAATTTTGGGAATAATCATCACTTGCTATGGGCCGATTTTCTACAAATTTCAAACAATCTAAGGATTTTCATATTTTCCGGGATTCTCGAGACCGAGCGCGAATCGTTCATGCGTCAGAAAACCTTCAGCGGAGTGTGAAGGAATGTTCCAACGAAAAAATCAACGAACCGAAATCGCCCGTCGAGCGCGAGGAACGCGGTAAACACGGGCAATCGCGGGATCGAAGGTAGAAAGCGCGAAGGATCGTCTGCTAGCCTTTGCTTTCCAATTTCCATGCGGCTCTTCCTCCTTGCAAGTTATATAAGGTGTCGCGCTTGAGTGACATTTTTGTGTTTTATAACTAATGAACCTCGCGTAATTGAGCAGACGAGGGCCCGAGTAAGGAAAGCATGGACACTTTCATTTCTCGGGACCGGTAATGAGCAATTACAGCTTTTTATCACGATTGATGAAACTGTTCCGATTGGCAACACGCGAATCATTATTGGAAATGTGGATAAAAAATACAAGTGACTTAGCATCAAAAACCGTTGAGAAAAGAGCTTTTTATGACCAGGCGTCATTGGGGTAATAGTTAGAGTGTCTGCCTGGACCGCGCGGTCTGGGTTCAAATCCGGCTTCCGCGAGTCGTTTTTTAGATGATGTATAATAGCAGTTGCATAGTCGAATATGTGAAAATAAGTTTCTAAATGAATTTTTTTCTTTTCTTTCAGGCGATAAACGGTAGCGGTTTTTTCGAGGTGCAAATACTGTCGCTGACGAACAACAGGGGCACCTTGGTGGACGGTAGATGTTGCGGGGGAGGAAATGGCGGTGGTGGCAAAAGCCTGCCACCGTGCACGAAACCTTGTGCTACCGCATTTTGGCTTTGTCTTAAGGAGTACCAGTCGAACGTCACCGCCATCGGCTCCTGCAGCTTTGGCAACGTATCTAGTCACGCCCTCGGCGAGAACACATTTACCCTCACGGAACCCGTTACACTTCAACTTCAATTCACATTCAGATGGACCGTGAGTACCTTCTCAATTCTTGATTTTACTGCGTGTGACTCTCACAAGTACACTGACATAAAAATGTCTTTGGACACCAATGTTTATTGGGGGTTCATGTTCAATTTTTAATCCAACTATCGAAGATATTTCGAATAATTGTTTTAGAAACTTGATTATTGCAGACTACATCAATTTGTTACTAATTTTAAGTATCTATATTTTACTGTTGTCATGAAAAATTCCACTTTACGCAGGTGGTATAACTTTGTGAAAGAGTATGCTGTTGTATGATTGTATTATTGTATTTTTTTTTTTCTTTGAAAATTCATGTTACTGTATACAGCTGAATTGCGCCATTTCCTTTTCAATTCCAAGCTCGCAGAAAGCAGCTTCTGTTTTAAAGTATTTTTATAAATTTTATCTTCGTGCAAATCATCAAAATCTTCTGCGATTTCTGTGGCCACTTGACGACTTTTTGATTTAAAAAGTAAAATAATTGTTTTCTAAATAACTATCTAAAACTTTGTATTACGCTAGATATTACGGAAATTTTCAAAAATAAAAAAAAATTTTAATTTAAAAGATTTTCAATTGTTTCAAGAAATTTGAATAATTTATAGAAATTCGGAGAATCTTTATAAATTTCACAAATCACGTTAAATATCATGTTTCTTAGGAATATGCATGATTTGGATTTATTTATTTTTCAGCAAAAATCTAGAAAAATGGTAAAATACTAACATATTACGAAAAACTACAATGATCCAGACGATTTTTTATAAAATTCCTAGATTTTTAAACATTGAAAATTTCGAATATAATCAAAAATGCTTCAAAATTTAAAAAAAAAAAATCTTTTTGTCACCAAATTTATTCACAATTGAAAATTCATCGAAGTAGCATAAAAAAAATACATCTTAGTTTTCTCGATCAAGATTAGCGTGTTTAATCATTTCAGGTTCTAGGATCGATATAACCTCACTGTGAAAGGTCTGTTCGTATCACATGATTATTTTCGAAAAAAATCACTTAAATAAAAATACGAATTCAGGTCAACATGAGTTCCTGAAGTATCAGACTGAATAAAAAAAATTTTTTTTTGCTATTCTTTCTACGTTATGCATGATTAAGTGCTATCGAATCCGATTATCCTTATTTTATAGATATAAAAAACCATAAAAATTGTAAATTTTGTCTTATTCAAAATGCAAATATTATCCTAAAAGTAACAATAACATCCCACCAACAATTTGTTTTTAGTTTTCATGAAATATTCTCATAATAACGAATAATTGCGTGCACAAAGACTTTTGCAAAGCGGTATGCTTTTCGTGGAAGGTCGAACAGAACAGTCGTAAAATTTAGATGACTTTACGAGCGAACCGATCAGATGTGCTCTAAATACTAGGTATGCATCTGTATGTGTACAGTTAAAATGTACTAAGATCGTCTACGATGCTCATTAAAAAAGAAAAGCCTGAGGTGCCATAATTTTGTATTATTTGACTAACGGTTGACAATGATGAATATTCCGTCCTCGGTATTTGTGCTCGTTAAGATCTGAGGGCAAACAAGGACCCGAAGTTCCGTGTATTTTAATTAAGCAAACGAACATCGCCGTCCGAGGATCTAATCGAGTGATCTGTCGCTGACACGAGCGTAGGTTTTAGACAAAAAATTGGTCCCCAAGAACCTGCGATTCACCAATTAAAACACGAAAAAAAGACCTTCGAATAAATGATCCGGAAAAAGTCGTTCACCAAATTTACAAAAGTTTTCGACCATTCCAACAATTATTTTTGCAATCGTCAAGTTCAAAAGTACAGTGCAATCGAAGAAAGATTCGAAATTTATGAAAGGGGATTGAAGATTTTCCATAATCGCATCTTTTGATACGAAATTACCTAGTCTCGTTTTCTACTGAATCACAGTAAGTGATTCCGGGAAAATTGTTGCGGCTTCGTTGCGATTTTTCGAATCATCTCAATAACAAATTCTCTTTGGCTTAACTAGTATAAAATCGGAATAACGTTCTTAACGACGCTCGAGCGAGGGAAGATCGTTTCTCAGATACATCTTAACTTCACAATTACCTTTTTACCCACCGTAACAACCGACTAAACGGAAGAATTTACCATAATACCCACCTCTCCTTTCATCTCTTTCGTTTTACCAACACGACCTATCTCGAAGATGTATCACCCAACAAGAAAATACATCTCCAATCAATAAAACTTTGTTGCGTCTTTTTGGGCCATGTTCCTGAATTTCATAAAGTTTATATCAGTTCGCAAAGGGCCATCAATTTTATTAGAAACTGATATTCCGACTGAGATTACTCGGATATTTTGAAACAAATAAAAAAGTTTTTGTTTTTCAAATAAATTTCATAAAAAATTCATGGTATTTCTTTTCTCAGGGACATTTTTTTCACGTTTCAAGGAGAGAGTTTGCAAAACAATTTTTATAGAGCTAAAAAACAAATGTCTAGTACTTTCGGAAACGAACCCTCGAGTTCTTTAAAGGAAAGGCAAACAACCTGGGGCATTTCGTAACGACGAATCGAGAATGGACGTCGACACATTGTCCTCTTCTGGGCCCTCTTACTCGGGGCCCGAAGAGTCCCCTTAAGATTTTTTCTCCTTTTTTCTTCCTCTCATTTTTCATCCTTTTCCCCGGCCAGAACTGGCACAAAAGGAACCAGATGTTACGTGGAGAGTCTTTGTACTGCGCACATATTAAACATGGAGGTACACATCGTGAAGATTATTTAGAGAGTCCGGTTTTGTTTGTATACTTCATGAGTCTTGTGCGCGGTCGTAACGCTTTTTTTAACGTGGAAAGAGGCCTCGAACGTTCGATAAACAAATTTCGCGATGTGGAAAAATTCAATGATTTCGTTTTGTTCTTATATTTTGAAGGCTTTATAAGCTCTTGGTGAAAATTCTTTGATCAACTTTTCGTGCAATTTTTTCGAAATAGGTCATGATTTTCATATTTCTTATGGTTTTCGTGTATTTTTTCTTATATATATGAACATATCAGCATGTTAATAATATTATTGATAGTAGAGTTTTAAAAATACTCTATAAGTGAAACTAAAAGAAAATCAGAAATAAAATATCGATAGCCTATGTAACTTGTAGATAATCGAATTTTTATTTTTCGAGTTGGAAAAGTTAATTACAAATTACATTCGTTTCAGTTATAAAAATTAAAGCAATTTCGTACTGAGGGAATTTCAACATTTTTTGGATACTCGGAAACTAGATTTTTGAAACTGACAATTACTCATCGTTTTTCATTGGACATGTTATAATGATATTTTAACGTGTAAATATAAATAAGTTGGCAACAATGAAAACAACGAGACTGCTATTTCGTAGTTCAAAAATTGACAATGTGTATAATTAAAAACTTTTCAAAATTTTGTTGTATTTTTTAGTATTCTTATGGATTTTTGATTTTTCTAATGGACTGCTATCTAGAATTTTATAGATCGAAGTGTTTTGATGATTTTTTCGAAAAACAATTTGTTTGTAGATTTAAAGTACCTTCAACTGTTGCGTATTTTTTCAGTATTAATACAATTTGAAGCATTTTCTAGTATGTATATTTTTATGAACATTTTTACATATATCAGTGATTCAATCCCATGAAGATTAATAGTTATATTGATTTCTATCATTTTTATAAATTTTTAAAAGAATCAAATCATTCTTGTTTATTATTATTTTAGTGTGAAGTATTTGTTTTATTATTATTTAAACCTCGTAGAATTTCTTAATATTTTTCTCAATTGTTCGTGTTTTTACACTATATATATATTTCTATAAAATTTCGTGCTATAGAATTCCAAGTTTATTAAATTTCTCGTACTCGAATGGATTTTTCATAAAAAAGTATTATTCAAAAATTCATAGATATTTTAAGTGTTTACCGAATTTTTTCAGTATTCATACAATTCGTAAAGTTATTCGGTTTTTTTTTTAAATTATTGTTCAGATTTCTGAAATTCGATGCTAAAGTTATTGAAGTTATATACATTTCAGATATTTCATGTATTTCTAGTATATTAATTTTTTTTGCATTTCTTAGTATTTAGAAAAAGTTGTTAGACGTCATATTTTTTTTAAGGATTCTCTCTAGACCTTTAAAATGCAGTTCCTGAATTTCAAAGGTCTAGGAATTTGAACTACTTCAATTTATTTCTCAGAATGAAGTATTTTCTTTGATTAATGGTACTTTTATTTTCGTACTTTTTTTTACTTTACAATTTGAAAGACTTTCTAGTAATTTATAGTTTTTTATGTGGTTTTTCCGAAATCAATACTCTTGGAATCAAAGCTCTATTCATGTCTCACATTTTTATTTATTTTTAATGAAATCATAATAACTTTTCTGAGTAACACATAAAATTCTTGTATTCGTAGTATGTCTCCTACTTTTTGTATTTATCAAGTTAATGAAGAATTTTATGAAATTCAGTATCGATATCTACAATTTGAAGCTTTAAGATTGAAGTTCCAAAGATTTCTATAAAGTTGGTAGATTATTTAATAAACACATACTTCAATCATTCTTGCCATAAGATATTTAGATAGAAATAAAATCATGGCAATATTGTTTTCAAGGAAATTTAACAGCTATCGTATAATCTATCAATCACGTTTTTGATAATTACAACCAAAGACTGTTCTACATATGAGCCACGTCACTATATTTTGAAAGTCATCAATTTTAAAAAACGAGAATCAAATTAATATTCAATTAAATAACCTGAATACTGAATGTACTAGGATACAAAAAAATACGAACGAAAATCATAACCTTAATTTTTTATTGCGATATTACTTAATATTGCTACGAAAATATCAATGCAACGGTTATCAATTAATAAATATACACTAAAAAATCAATATGGTTAACTTAACCAAGTTCTTAGTTCAGACAAAGAATTTTATTTGCCTGTTGAATTTTTCAAGAAAATCTACGTTTTTGCTAACTTGACTTTGTTTGTCCGAACCAAAAATATCTCAATTGAAAAAAAAAATTGTTTGTCCGAAATGAAAATTTATGTAAGCGACCAAACGTTTGTCTAAGCCAACTGAATCAGTTTTCAGTGTATCGATACAAAAATTCTGATGTATCGGAAAGACATATCCATATTCTGATATGCCGACACGTATAATACCCAATTCCTAGTCAGTGTGAAAAAATCAAGAGTCAAAAACTAGTTTTGTAATGAAGTTCTTCCTACTTATGTAGATTTATTGATTCATTATTGACTCGATAACTCGAGAAATGAATGACTTGGCAAGCACGAGTCGAAAATCACAGGGTCCTGATCGGGTAAGGTTAAAGAAGCGCGGGAGAATGATAACCCGAGGCGATCAACAGGTGTCGGGTACCTGTTGAATTCCGCGCGCGTCCATGCCGGATTTATGCGCGAAACTTTTTTCCCGCGCTCAACCGCATACATAGTTTATACGGTACGTACTCGTGACTGCATCTCGCCGCTTCTGCATACATATATGGTAATTTCGCCCGGCTTTTTGCATATACGTGACGCCCCGAAAATGGAGCGCTCGACTTTTATTCGCGGGGGAAGAAAAAACATACATGAACGGATGATTAATCTGTCATTCTACTCTCTAAATTTTGAAAAGAGGACTGTGAATAAAAAATTTTACTCTTTTCAAGGTGAATCTGTACTGAAAAAAGTAGGTGTATTTCTTCACTAGTGTGGAAAAGTTTTTTTAACGAATCTGAGCGTTGTAACCAGATGAGTTAAAAAAATTGTTCCATACTAGTCAAGAACTATATTTTTTTCAGAAATATGTGTAAATGCCAATTTTTCATCGCCCGAGCGTGTGGAAAAGTGGTTTTTACCACACGGCGTTGAATAAAGAATATTTTATGCCTAATGCACGAAAGATTTTGGTTTTATGACATAGAGCCATGAAGTCTATTTCACTCATTGACAGTAAAAATACATTTTACGAAGTTTCGGATATTGCACGTGGACAAACATTTTATACAGTTCGTTGTGCAAATAAATTCAACGATACAAAATGTTTTGTTAATATTCAAGAAGTCTGTGTGTTAAAAAAATAGTAGATAATTCCCTTGAATACATCATACTTCTTTTAGAATTCGAGATTTTTTCAGGCATTATTTACCATCTAATGAATAATTTGTCGAAAATAACATTATAAACAATCATAAACTTTATAACACATACACATTTTTCTAGATCTTACTACATTTATACAATGTAACAATTTATATAGATTATAAAAAATTGCAATTACTTTTTTTGTTAAATAATAAATCTAATACGTTTTTTCGTCAATTGTTACCTTATATCTTTTATAAACAAAAAGTCTTCATTCAATTTTTTATTATATAAAAAAACTTGGTCAACGCAACGTTTTAATTGTGAAGGTTGATTCCATCAAAATAGTAAAATTATTTATCACGCACTTGCGAAGTTAAATAGAAAATACATCAAAAACTCACAATAAGACAAAAACTTTATTTCAAATTAAAAAAATTTCTTTGATTTTGAAATCAATGTCAAAAATATCTAACTTTTTTACATTTTCAGATGAAGCCTATTTTTTTACACTATTAATCGTATAATAATGATATCGTCACATTTCTGAACTGAAAAATAGATTTGTTTAGCTCAAACAAACATTTAATCGTTATTTGACTAAATAAATATTATTAAACTCCAACAAATTCTTTCTCGGTCAAGAAAATGTACGTTTTTGCTATAGTTTAAATTTGCTTGTCTGAACTGAAAATTTATCTACTTAATTTTAAGTGGAATATTTTATCGTTTCTCAAATAATCAAACTAAAAACTAATCGGCTTTTTGAAATTTGTTTATTGGATAGCACACAACTCGAAATTCGCAAACTATGAATCTTCATTTTTTTATTGAAGTGTTCGTTCCAAAACTTATTATACGCATAACGTCAAAAAATTGAAAATTTAACTTCTAAGTATTCTTAAAGCGCACAATATTTATAAAATACCATGATTCATATAAAGATATAAATATTTACAAGTTCTTTAATAATTTTTTATCAGTCTTTCTCTTTTAAGTAAATTTGAATTATATTCACAATATAAATATTAACTTGAAACTCACACTGAAATAAGTAATAATTATGAGTTTCTTTCCACTAAAAAAAATTATTACTTAAAAGTACAAATATCCATCGAAAAAGTTCAACTTCTTTTCTATTATCTTCATATATTTAATTTATGCTATAATATCTATGCTGAACTATCAAATATATAATTTATTTTGTAATGAAACTAAAACAAAAGAAAAAATTAACATTTCCATGTTATTGAAAAACAGGCAAATTTCAAGAATAATGTTTTTTCCATAAAATTTACTTTACTTAACAGTAACTTTTTTGTCATTTACAAGTTAAATAAAAAACCAGTTATTCACTTAGTCCAGAAAATAATCAATTCAATTCCAAAGAATAACAAAAAAATTAAATAGAAAGATTGCATGATCACAGTTTCAATCGAATAAATTTTCACTGGCTCAAACAGTACAATCCCACTGTTTCAAATCATGCCTTTGAATTTCACTTATTCCATCAAATAAATTGCCGCTCTGCTCAACAGTGAGATCTAACTGATAAAAACAGTGGCCCCAATGTTACTAATTCAATCATTGGATTTCCACTGATTCAAATTGAAAGAGTAGAGTGTATCAGGGTCAAAATTTTCACTGTGGGCTCATTAATGCGTCCCGAAAATGAGCTAGCACCGAGAAAATAATGCCAGCATACTTGAGCTCGGCGGCGGCGAGATTCCATGCTGCAGAAGGGATCCGGGGCCACAAGGCCAAACGACGTCTCGGACGTCGTTTGGCCTCTCACTCGCTTGCCCCGCGCTCATGGACGCTCATGGACGGGAAAAGCGATAGAGCCGGCGTCCGTGAGAGGCTGTGTTTCGCGATTCCACGGCTTACCTGCCCAGATTAAACGAGTTGGGCCTCGTTTATAAGAAATCGACGATATTCGCAACACTTTCCTTACATTTATTTCGTACTTTTCAGATCTTAATGAAATCCCAAAAACTTGTGATCCAAATAACCAAGCAAAACACAAAGGAAAACAGGAATAAATAAATCAATAACCGAAATCTCTAAGCCATATTTTCAATTTTATTTTATCGATATTTCGGAACTCAGCGAGTCCTCATCAGGATCCTTAAAAAATATCAAAAACTCAAGAAACCAATTTTTCAAAAAGAATTTTAACTACAAATCAAATATGGCTTCGAGAGATCAGTTCTTTATTTATTTGTTTATTTTTATTATTACTTACAAACAAAAACGATCGAGATTTGTTAATTTTTGTTTTGATCAGTTTTTATAAAGACTGATCTTTTTTAGATGAAAACTCATGAGCTTTCATATTATATTCTCGTCGTGAAATATTAAGAAAAAAACGTTCCGAAATAAAAAAAATGTCTGTGCGGAGTGAAAATTTTCTTCATATTTTGAAACATTATTTTCTACGATAAGTGATTTGCGGCATTTGTATGAAACTTACGAAAACATATGAGAGCAAACGATTCAAATGCTTCAATTCCCATTTTCTAAGATTACGTCACTTTTTACTGCGTGATATTTTGAACAATATTTAAACATTTTTCTGAAAATTTATACTGATTTAAAACATCTAAAAAACCTGACCAACTTTTTTTTAGTATTCAAAAATGAGTAAGTAAATCATTTCAGAGAAAAAAAAAGTAAATTCTAGATCGTGAATTTTTCTTCTTTTCACCTTGTGCCTTGAGAAACGCCGACGATCGTTTTTCCATGTGAGAGCGCTTTTTACTCCAAACCAAGTAGCTCGTTAAAATCCTCGTTGATCGGGAAAAGTGAAATCGGAAATTTCTATTCAATTTGCTCGCCGCCTACGTTACTAGTGCTTCCTCCTTATTTCAGTGCAATAAAATTCTTTGTTATCAAAAATTTCCCATCTTCCTCTTATATGATTTATCTGCACATAAGATCTCATATTTTTTTTGCTCTTAGACTTAATATTTTGATATTTCAGAAGTTCCACCAAAACTTTCGAAGCTTAAGAAAACTTTTTAAGATTCTCTATAATTCAATTCGTATTTTATTTCATGTATGACCGTGACTTTTTATTGAGTATGTCGAAAATTTTTTACGATTATATTATTTAAATTTATGTTAAAATTTCTCTACCAATTAGAAAAATTTTTCCTCATTTTCTAGAATTTTTCTGTTTTTAATTAATTTTGAAAATTTATTGTTAATTAAGTTGAAATTACAAGTAATTTTCTGCTTACTTTTTCGGAGCTTACGAACAATTTTATAATGAAAATCTGAGTTTCAAGAATCCTGCGAATAAAAATGTACAAGGTAATTTTCAAGTTCTCAGAAAGTGATTCCTTTAAAACAAGTAAAATCTATCATTATGACATTGAGGAAAATATAATAATTATTACAATCAAATATTGTAGGTACTGTGAAATCAATCAGAAATACTTTGCATTTTGCTAATTTTTTATTGCATTTTTTATTATATTCCGTTGGAAACACAGCCAAATGATATCGCAGTAATTATATGTTGTTGCAAAAACTCAAAAACGTATTGCATTTTATTATAAATAAATATGATTGATTCAATTTATATTGCACTGTGCAATTTGCACTCGGAACATTGTAACTTTTCTTATCATTTATTTAAAACTGGCATACATAATATAGTAATTTTTACAATATCAAAATTTCTACTATATTCCAGTACATTTACCCATAAATATGTCGTAAAATTCTGATTTTTTTTCGCAGTGTAGCACACACAAGAAAATAATATATTTATCATATTCGATGTATATCTTCGAACAGGATGTCATTTTAAGAACCCTTTAAGGCCCCGATTCCGGCTCTGATTAATGAATACGGTCGTTAATTGCCTCGCCTTGCATTATTTATTTCTTCGATCTTGTTGATGATAAATCGAGAGGCTTTTCCACCGCTCGCGGCTCAATTTCCTGCGGGGCCTTGCCGGGGTGGCCGCGTCTTAATTAATGGTGGATTGACATTAATTAATCCGAATCCGATGGGCGTCGCGCGCTATTATCTCTGCTCGAGATGGAAGCCACGACCATGACTTGGCTGATTGAAAGGACAAAAAAGTTTCGATGACTCGGCGTTACGTGAACGGGTGTCTAGATGATGATTTTAGGAGGGCGTTACCAAGTTTAAAAGTGACGGAATAATTATGGCCTGCTACGCAGAGATAAAAATTAAACGATGGGACGTCTACCAATGACAAGTTCGATGTTGAACATTCGTGCATGGACATAAATTTTTTCAAATTTGTAAAATGTACTCATTGCATGGAAGTTGGCGTTTCTAAAAGTATGAAATGCTTGCACACTTTCCAGGCGCTTTTTTCCTTTCTTTTTTCAATTATGCGAAAAGCATTCGCGTCACGTAAAAAACGCCCGTGCATTTTTGGCACCGGCGTGTACCGGGACTAGAAACGTGTCTTCACGTGCAATCGGCGATCCTTTCGCTGTGGAAAAAGAAGTGAAAAAAAGCTCGTCGTGTGCAGTCGGTTGCCAAAGAACGTTCGCTGAACGAGGCTGCCTCACAATTAACATTTCTCCTTTAATGGCCCACGGCGAGCCTCTTAAGCGCCGAATGACAAGTGCACGGGCGGTCCTTTAAATTCAATTATATCAAGCTTTTTACATCGCGTCTATGCGAAATATATGAAAAATAATTGCCTGGCGATGGGGAGAGAGAAATGAAGAAAGAGAGATGAGAGAAGGGAAAACATGCGAATAGGCACATGATAAATAAAAGTACTGTACCTAAGTACTACAACTTTTTTTTTTATTTCAATTTTTTTTAACAAAAAACAATCATTTTATAAGGAACTTGGCCATATGAAAATTGTACAAGGAATTCATAAAAGTTTTCATTGCAAGGATCATCAAAATTTTAATTATATCAATTGCATTTTTGATTTATAAATTAATTTAGAGTATCTCATAGATTGCGTATTATTGTCAATAATATTATATCTTAACCTCTAATGATACCATTTAATGAAAAAAATTCTTATATTCAAAATCATGAAAACTTTAATCACTAAACCATTGAATTCCACAAATCTTTATACAGCAGTCCATAAAAACACTAAATATCATGCTAAGTTTTAATAATACCAAAATATTTGAATAACCCCAAAATAATAGAGATTTTCAAATATTTAAAATTAATACAAATGTAGTTTTTTGAAAATCTATGAAAATACTTCAAATCTATAATCAATCGAAACCTGGAGCATTGTATTCTATGAATTCATATAGGAATTTATAAAAAGATGAAAAAATACTCCATATTATATAAGTGGCGAAAAAAAAACTAAAACACAAAAAGTACCTAAAGTTTATGAAATTCCTGAAGATATTGTTTCCTGAAACATATATTGAATAATGAAAATCTATAAAGTTTAAATTTAAGAGTGACAAATTTTAGAAATCTCTTAAACAGTTCTTAGAAATTCAAGGTAACAAAAAAATGCTAGAAATCTTCTCAAATTTTACAATAAAAGTACAAAAAATACGAAAAACATTAAAATAATTGAAATCTCTAAATGCTGCAACTCTATGTAGATATACTTTTCAGAAAAATATATGGTATCACCAAAAAAGTATAACATTTGAAATCCTAGAGCATTGAACTGTACATCTATATACAGCAGTCTATGGAAATACTGAAAATTGAACGAAATTTCTATGATACCTGAAAATATAAAAAAATTAAAAAAAATAGATTTATCAAAAATTAAAAATCCATGCAGATGTCATTTTCTCAAATAATGCATGTAATTACTAAGAATCCATAGAACTTTAAATCTAAGAGCATTCAGTCTGGGAATTTGAATGGAATTAAAAAAAATTATTTTATTCAACTCCCGCAAGGAATATGTCATTTCGGACCCCTGCTGAGAGTTAGAGAAATGATGAATTACCTGACTGTTGACGTGAAAGTTCTTCTTTTACGCTAAACTGTGAGAGAAGTACGTACTTCTCCCACACTGTGATCAGCTGTGTCGATACAACATGGTGACCCTGCGTATCGATGTGGGTAAAGCGGGTATAGCTGAATCTTCCTTCGTCACATAAAATAAATCCAATATGGCCGCCGCGGAGAATTTTAAATCCACGTATGA
>JAPYZL010081326.1:0-10014 GCA_030522825.1 Platygaster orseoliae
GTCATGAGTACCAACATAACGCCACCAAAAGATAAAAAATCGAACATACGTAGCCCGCGAAAATTCAAAATTCGCGATACTTTTTGAACAAACCTCGTAAACTTAGATGACGGGCTTAAAAAATGTATTTTTTTTTTCGAAAAGTTATGTTTGCAGTAAAACTATTTTAAAATCTGTAATTGTTGTTACAAGAACAATATTTTATTAGCCATGTATAGAATTTTAGATTCTTAATTTTGGTTTCTGACTATAAAATGAAAAAGCAGTAGTTTGTTGTTCAAAAATAATTCAGTTTGTGGTGAAAAAATTGGCTACTTTAAACATATTATGATTTTCAGGAAAATTTTTGTAAAAATTTATTATTTGCCAATTTTTCAGAAATGGTTTATGTCATCTAAAAATCAAGCATTCAGTTTGCTGTAAAAATTATATTTATTTTGGAAAAAATTTTATGATATTTAAAACAAAAATCCTGAACTTCTAATAATAAAAGTGTCCTTTTTAACAGTATTTTGTAATATGCAAACTGTCAGTTAAGTAGATTTAAATAGAAATATTTTTTCTTGAATTTATGTTTTTGTCAATATGACTGGAACAAATTTCAATATCCATGTTTTACGTTGTTTTTCTAAGAAAGTATTTCGTCATTACATAAGAATTATTCCGTTTCTTGGAGACATAAAATAAGATACTAAAAAGTACATTTTTAAGTTTTGATAAAATAACTTGGAATACAGTTTTTTATTTTGTTTATTCCAAGGCATTTCATTATTTAGAAATGATGAATTTTGTTTCATGGAAATTATGACAACGTTTCTTCAAGAACATTTTTTTACTTCAGTATCCGATACGTAAAATCTCAAATTTATGTTCATCGGAGAAAATATTTTACTGTTTAAAAATCACAAGTACAGTTTTTTGTTTTAAAAAAAAATGACAAACGATAAAATTTTTTGATATGCTGAAACGTAAATTATCAATCCCTGTTTTTCAGTGTTTTTTTGAAAATGATTTGAATTAATTATTGAAAAAAGGTCTACTTTTCTTTTTACTTGTATCTTCTCCTTGTTCCTTCAAAAAAGTATCAAGGATATAATAAATTTTGATTCAAGTTTGCTGTATGCAATAATTTGGTTTTGAAAATAATATGTAAAAATTTTCATTTCCGGTAATTTTCTTTGAAATGTATTATATTTTTCCAAATTTATGTTTTTAGTCGACTCAAAAAAACTAACTTATGAAAAAAAAATTTTTTACTCAAAAAAAACCTCATAATACTTATTATTGTTATTTACAAAGGGAAATATTTTATTATATATATCGAAAATTCATTTGATTATTCGTCTTAAATGCCTGACGGAGGAAAATTCACTCATGATAAAAGTTGAAACTGGAAAAATTCTGAACAATACGGACCGAAAAACGCGACAATGATGGTGATTATCGGAACCGGAAACGGAGAGGAATTGATCGATACGAGTATTCTCGTGTGATTTCGGAAAGACTGCTAATGAATATTCGATTGAAAGGACTCGCTGCCGGGACTAATTAACCAGCAATGCACTAATTCTTAACGTCCACAATCTAAAATAAACGTGACACCGTGGATTCATGCCGGCTGGACTTTGCCCCAAGTTTCTCAAATGCCAGGAGCAGGGAGAATTATTTTGCGAATGTGCTGAACACGTGCACATGTTAATGGAGCGCGAACTCTTCGTGAGCTATTAAGGAGTGTGAAATATTATTGTGTACAGCATCATGAGTGCAAATTAATTTGAAATGATTAAAAAGAAAAAAAAATCTTTATTTCGAAAATTTCGTTGGCTTCGAGATTAGGTTATATTTCAATTTTCGAATTTGGCCAGATTTCGAAATTTTTATTTCCTTTTTTTAGATAACTTGGGCTTGTTTCTTAGTTTTAAGAATGTTTTTTCAATGTAAGGTACAAAAACCTGTGTACTCATTATCCGAGAATAAAATTATCTAGTAAAATTCAAAGTACGTGCTCAGACCTTCCATAAATAGCGACAAAACCACAGCGAAAGTCCTTTTGCAAAATTTTGTAGCCCACATCTCTGCAACGAAGTAATTGTTATTACTGAGCTCGAAAGTTCGAATGCGGCCCCCGCAAAGCTTGATATTATTTCGAGCCCGGAAACATAAGTGATATTGTTCTGATTAAAACAAGTTGTTTCGTTCGCTCGGAACATGAGGTTTAGCCTACAAACGACTTTTGTTTGAATTGCTCGAAAGGGGATGATAGCGAGTAAACAAGGTAAAACGAAATCAAAGAGTTAAAACGTGCACGCGATATGTAATAATGCTGCTATTGCGTTTGCAAGAGCAAAAAATTGAATACCCGAAATTACGGAGAAAAGCGTTCGTGTAATTTTCTTGTTACTGGTGAAAGGGGAGATGAGTCACTTCCTCTGGAATTAAGGCGGAAAAGTTTAAAAAGCTTCCGAGATTATAATAAGTTAGTCGAGTTTAAATGACTTGAGCTTGACGTTGGAGCTTGACATACTTGGAAATAAAAAACTTTGCTCATTTTTGTAGGGTCTTTTGGAAAGAATAAGTATTTTTTTTGTAGCATACGAAATATCCATTTTACGATGAAAATGAGATATGAGCAGTAAAATGACGTTTTTTTTTTAATTTGTCATCGGAGAAAAATCGAACAATGAGTATTGATTTCAGCATTATTTTACCTTTAAAATCGAATGTAATATTCTGTAATATATAATCTATAATATAGTGTAAAATCTCTTCATATATATATATTATAATATATATATATAAATCTGAAACAGTAAAATTGTATTTCCAGTAAAATATCGACTCCAAATATCGTTGTCTTGATGAAAATCATTTAACTGGTTGACAAGTAGGAGGGAAAAGTAAGTATATCGCTCGTTAGTTGCAATGTCCACGTAGACTATTCCAGGAGAAATTTTTCGTTCTCTAGACCACGCCTCAACTCATCCAATCTGGATCCATAAAGCCATCTGTCCATCAGAAAGTCGGATCCTCTCCCTTGATTTGAGAGCCAAATTCCAGTTCCATTCCGAGACAACAAACGCCGACTGAAGTAAAAGTGCAAAGCGATGCCCTAGCATCATTGATTTTACGTCAGGTTAACCTCTCAAGTGCGAGCTTTCGCGTCTTTTTCCTCGACGTTTTATCTCACTCCATTAAAGGGAAACGTAATAGGAAAATTCGAGTGATCATTTATCTACTGCGCCGAGAGTTTTTCTCCCGCCCCAAGTAATAATCCGAAGAGTTAGACGTTTGTAACTTGACTCCTTCTACAGCTTTTTCTCTTTTTTTTTCTCTGCGCATTTTACTATTTCTTTATCCGAAGCAGCGAAGGTTGTAGCGACGTCCTGAAAACGTATCTTTTCTTGTGCTTACTTTTCGTTCCCGAAGATTAGATTCGAGCCACTTGAGCGTGACAGAGGTCGAGGAAGGTCGTCCGAAAAAAGGACAGGTTACGCTGTAGTGGGACGGATTGGGGTTGCTCGCTGTAGGTTAAGTCAAGCTGCTTCGTCTGTTTGCAGTCGCTCTGTTTGTCTAAGGTGGCTAAATCCGTTTCAGTTAACATATTGCTGCTGTCATTGCAACCACTCGCAGTTACTGTGGAAAATTTATGAATTTCATGTATTCGATTGCTCATGATGATCTGTGCTAGTAACTTGAAAACTATTGTTTAACTTGACTGACTGTTTATTGAAGTTTTAATAGTGTTCTTTACGTACTTCTAGTATAAACAATTTTCATTCGTGAATTCTGTTTCAAAGTGTTCAACCAATTTGGTAAAATTTTTATCGTATAAAAAGTTATGAATGAAAGATTTTGCACAAATAAATCAAGGTATAAAACTGTGAAATTTCTTTTTGTTGTGACGTATTCCATTTTTATTAAACAAAGTTTAAGAAGTCGATTTTTTCACCTAAAATGGTCTAGCTTGATATGAAATTGACCAGTTTTGTTTCTGAAATTTATATATTTCAAGAAAAAAATCTTTGTGAAACGCAAATGGTCATAATTATTGTAAAAATAGTTATATAGAAAAAAAACTTTTGACAAGTGAAAGTTCATACAGAGAAAAAAATCTTCGAAAAATTATTGATAAAAAGAAAATTAAAAGCTCTACAGATTTTTCAACACAACGTTATCAAAATCGTTCGATATTTAATCAAGTACCAAGTATTAAAGAAATTATGTATCACGTTATCTAAAACAAAAAAAATTTAAACAAACGAAAAAAATTTTTGTGCAGGAAAATGAAAATCACTCAAAATGAAATCGACATGAAATTTGTTTCTTCATTAAAGAAACTGATAATTTGCCTTGTGCATTCTGAATACAATTCCATGATCGATTATCACTCGATAACGCATCAGCAACCTCTGCCATTGAAATTCATGTGAAAAGATTTTCATCGTGTTTCGATAACTCTATTCCATTAAAACTTATTGGATCTGCCACAAGTACCGCTTAGACTCGAAACATCGAATACTTATTACAATGCACAATTGATCTACATATCCTAAACAATGCCGATCTATCCCAATGAATTTTGCCACTTTGAACACATTCTTTCAACGATCTCCTTCTCATTGTTCTTCGAATACTTTCACATGCTCAGAAGAAAACTAGTTTATTTATTTAGAATAGTATGTCAAGTGACTAAAATATTGGAACTTTTTCTTTGAAGCTAATATTGATAGGTGTATATGATTCGAAAACTGAATTATTCATTAATATTCTAAATATACATTTTTTTTTCTTCATTTCTTCGAGATTTTGACTTTAGATTTGAGGTCCTTTGCAAAAAGATTTCACATTATGATGTGTCTTCAGGAAAAAAACGTCATCAGAAAATGACTTTTATAAAAAAGTGTCACACTCATCCAAGCAGTAGTTTTATTGTTTAATTTTCTACTTTCAGTCTAGATTAAATTAAATAAAACGCTTTTGAATCATGTGGTAAAAGGTATCATTCTTTAATTCATTGGAATTATAAAATATGGATTGAATCGATTGAAAATATGAAAATATGTTTTTTTTTTCATATTTTGAAAAATATCGGAATTGTACCATTAATTATTATTCAGACATTTTCTCTTAAGTTTCATCCATAGATAAAAAAAATTAGTTATTTGAAAGTGAAACAATAATGAGTTTGAGTTTGACAGTTGTTAAAAAATGTTATTGAAAATATGACCCCGAAAGATCACTTATTCATTAATTTTTTTCCATTTCAGGCTACTTTTGCAGCGCAGTATTTTATTTCTATCCTACTCTAATTTTTTACCAGTGCACGTATACGTATAAGATGAAAGTTAATCCTCTCATAACGGAAAGCTTATTAGTATCAAAATAAGTCAAGACTAATTGTATATGAGCGTTGCTCTCATCATCGTTCAGTTTCAATCTCCGAGTCTAGCTGACTATAACGCAGAAGATTTACATGATAATTAGCTTTTGCTTAAGCTGCGAGATAAGACGGCTTAGTAATCACCGTGCAGCGCTCACATGAGTGGATGGAGCCAAGAAGCTGCGAGTTATATTGATCAAACCCGTCGCAGAGTGCACAAGGTTTTCTTTTGTACCTTCCAAAAACCATTTGCAATCGATGGAAACATGCTTTCACTTCTCGAAACTCATGCCCAAAATGGACACGACTACATCAATTAGCGATAGTACAAATCTGTCATTTGCATAAGTTGGCGTTTTGCATTGAAATCGCCTTGGAACGTGTTGCGACACGCTAGCTATGTGCTTGACCATCACCATGGCGGTACTAATTTTAATGGTCGTTTGACCGGATGCGGCGGTATTTCAATGGATACCTCTTTGCGGCACCGGCCACAAATCCAGTGCTTCGTAGATATTTTGGATTGCGCTGTACAGTTAAACAGTCAGAAATACCAACGGCAAATTACGTTGGCAAAGTTACCCTGGCAACGTGCTTTCTTCATTCTCCTTCGTGAAGGACCGGCTTCCCCGAGGCTTATGTATTATCCGGCTGGAATTCGAATCATGTGCAGCTTATACTCCGGCATCGCCGTCTGTCATCGGCCGAGCTGCGCAACTGGCAAGCAACGAATTTGCGGCGATACCGGAAAATAACGCAATGAAAATTTTCCATGTCTCGCTAACTCGAGATTGAGTTATTTTGGGGTTTCAGCGAGGAATGTAGTTTTGAGATCGTTGGTTCGAAATGAGAAATACTTGAAGTTACGCTAAATGTTCCTTTCCTGGGAAAGAGGGTAGGTTAGGTACAACGTGACTTGTGCCAGATCAGTATGAAATTGTCATCGATTTGATCTAATTGTAAGTCATTAGGAATGTGTTTTTATAGTAACATACAGTTGAAACATCGATGTAAAAATGAACTGCAAAAGAGAATGAGTCGGTAACTAATGTGAATATTACATTGGTTATAACCACAGCCTCTTTCTTTTTATCTCAATATTATTCAGTATTTGTGTCAAAAAAGTAAGATAAGGAAATTAAATATTGCCTGACAGATGATTCTTACATTTGTCAATGTTCATTCTACCTATTGTCATGACTTATTTCATATTGAGGAACTTTTAAAGACGTCAGACGTGTCATATCAGTAAGTTGCAGGAAAAAAACAAAATTTTTATGAATTTTTTCGTTTTGTAATACCCATAGTACTTTTCTATATGAAAAGATTTTCCGCGAATCACGTAATAAGTGCATTAGATTGTGCGAGAATATCTACGCGTACGAAAAAAGGGTTATTCCCTTTTCCTAGGGGTCGAAAAAAGACTTGACTGCAGGATTTTCTTGTTACCACAGATTTATCACTGCTGCCAAAGCAGATACTTCGAACGGTTTCGAGGGTAAACTTATATGGTGGAAGAAAATATTTTCAGCTTGAGAACATTTTCTTTGTTATTTCCGTAAATGCTGCGCACGAATCGCAATTTAAAACGCTCGAAATGTTGCTGAGGGATTGTTTATCGGAGCGAGATTCACCCGCCTACCAGGCGCATACCGGAATATTGATTTTTTTGAGGACTGAGAACTGTATGCTGCATTTTTTCGAGGGCAAAGGGAGCAAATATGCTTCGCGTATGAAATTTATAAACAAAAGTAATGTGGAGTCTTTCAAATTTATCGACTTTTTAAGGCTTTGTAAATAGCAGTTTGTTGTTTACGTTTTCGCAATGTATTTATTTCTCGATAAAGGATTCACTTTGAAAAATTCATTGAATTGTTTGAAATTTTATATCGAAAAAAAAAATCCTGTTTGATTTGATTTCCAAAAACATCGAATGCAAATCAAGGAAAGTAAGTTATTTGTAAAAAGAGGAATGATGTTTGCAGATGAAAAAAGTTTTCATTACAAGTCTTCAAAATTTTAAGAAAATAACGAGATAATTGTATGTATCGAATTTTTTTTCAAAAATTTGTCACCGAGCCTTGCTATAATTATAATACGATGAAATGTATACTTTCTGACTATGAAAGTGATAATCACACGTAGTAAAATCTGTAAAATTACATTAAAAACAGTTGAAAGACCTTATTAGCAGTGGAACTCAATTTGTAAAGGTAGCTAGTAATTACGAATCAAGCAAGGAGTTGAAGATGAGAGTTCGTTACAAGTTTATTAAAAACCTGGAGAAAGTTATTTAATTTTTGGATAAAAGTCTCAAGGCTTGAAAATGATTCAAAACTCATGAAAAGTTGTAATGAAGAACACAAATTTCATAAAAATCTGAAAAGAATAAATAAGTAAGTCATACGTCAGAAGTTTCTAACATTATCCAAAAATTATGAAAATTGCAAATTCGACAAAACGTAAGAAATTTTAAAAGATTATATTTTGTACAATGTTCGAATATATTATTTATTTTCGAAAACTTGTTCCGTTTAGAATTTTTTTAGAACATGAATGGTGTTTTTTTCACTTTTTCTTCGTTAGTAGAAAAAACTTGAAAATAATTTAGAAATAAGGAAGAAGTACTTACATTATTTACACTTTTGAAAGATTCTACGTAATACAAATTTTTTACTGGGACTGTGTGCTCGAAGCCAACTAAAAGAGCAAGATTTTTCATGAATAAACTATGCTATAACAAAATTGAAACTTCAGAATCCGAAAACAACTTTTTCGATGTGTTCCTAAACTGCATGGAGGATTTTTTCAATTTTCTTAGCTGGTTGTTTTTTTAATAAAACGAATTTCTTCGGAATTTTTTAAAGGAATAAAAAATGTTGTACATACAATAAATCCTGATACTGAAGAAAAGCAAATGAATTTTCTAAATTTTGAGAAATACAGATGATTCAGTGAGACATCAATTTTTAAATCGATACACTAATGCATGAATATTACCACGTATTTCACTTATTCAGAAACTTTACGTCAATAGTGCTGTTAACAATCCCCACATTTTCTGCTATCCCTGACTAACTCCCACATAAACTCAAAACATGAAGAATTCGAAGAGTTTTATTCCTCAACCCACCGCTTATTTTTCATCATCCCTGAATGACATTCAATTTTGAGTATTTCGAGTACAGATATTCTAATTTCATGTTTCTCCTTCGCGAATAAATCGGTTAGCGAAAGCGTGAGGTTGGTTCAGGGGATTTCAGGTATAATTCTGGTTCCATCACGTACGCTGTAGGAAAACTCACGTCGGAGCCGTTTGCGTACGAGAGCTTGGCTACAACGCGACAAGCTAAAGTAACGTTGTTAGCCGTGAACGGTTTAAACTGGTTCGTAATACTGTTAAGGGTAAGGTTAGGCTTCTTGTTTCCGGTATGACTCCAAAGCGGAAACCTCTGAGTAGTGCAGTTTCGCCTTTGCAAAACTGGATTGTACACATCATACAATACAAGGTTTGAGTTGGATCTACAGAGATTTCGTGGGTGTAGCCAACCTTATCTTTTATGACGAAAGTCGACTGTTTCACGAAAAAGAAAGGATTTTCTGTGTCAGCAAAAAGATTTGCTGTTTCAACACGACTTGACAAAACGAATTTTTTTTTGCAGCAATCTGTTGTTTTGTTAAGGCACAAAAATTCGTTCATTCAAGTTGTGTTGGAACAGCAAATCCTGTTTTTTCCGTGTTGAAATAAGTTTATCATGAAGCATACATGTGTGAATCTGAAGAAGCTTAATTTGAATAAATGTCTTGAGAAGAAGGTTCAGATCGACATTTTTTATATTCATCAGAAACTGTTTTAGAAACCGAAAACATTTTGATTCAAAAGAGTTAAAGTTTCCTGTTTCACTGTAAACAGTTTCTGAAAATATTCTCATCCTTCTTTTCCACGATTTTTTATATCCATGGAAATTTTTCTGAACGAAATTTATTTACTGTTCCCAGTGCTGTCAGCTTTTTCAGGGCAGCTATGCGTAGCGCCTCTCAAACGCCTTTATATATAAAAGATTACGCGCTCAGTATCGGAAAAGCGATGACTTATTTATTCCTCCGCGTCTCAATTTTGGACGCTCGCCAAATGTCTTGTTTTGAACTGGAGGTCTATTGAGTTTTATTGCATTCTTGTTTATTTTATCGAACATTCGTGACTTTTCAATAAAACAAACATGGCTATGATTGGTTCATCACGTTCTCAAACAGGGAAAACGAGGTTTCTTCTTGCTTCACGTGCAAATATTTGTAGCCAGTACCTCGAGGAGGCAATTGAAAAAAAAAGTTTCAGGAAGTACTGACATTGTTTTTCTTTTTGAATTTGAAAAAAGAACAGGTTTTAAGTTTGTGTATTCATATATAAAAATACTCATGGCAATACGCAGGAAGAGATGTACCGAATTGCAAATGTAAATTCTCTTTTTAAATCTAAGGTTATATTGTAGAAAACAGTTTTCCTCACAGTCTCAAATTTCACTTCAAGCTTGAATCATTTCTACAGTACTGCTCAAAAATCCTTGAACACCATAAAAAATACAGTTTTTTCAACTTTATTCTATTATATTTGCCCAAATATATATTTATTCGCT
>JAPYZL010081338.1:0-14300 GCA_030522825.1 Platygaster orseoliae
TATTGAAAATGAAAATTGCCCTTTCCAGTATGGCAATTTTACTAGTAAAAGTAAATTTCAATGCCCAGATAGCAAACTAGATTATCCAAACTGAGCACAGTGATTTTAAAGAAATGTGGTAAATTTACTAGCAGGCTGCAACTTTACAGAACTTAGTGCAGCGATTTTACCATCGGTTAGTAAAAATTTACAGTCGAGGTGGTAAAATTACTGTGATAAGCATAGTAAAATTACAAACAATATTGAATGTAATTTTACTATCAGACAGTACATTTCATTTGGATTTTTTACAGAGTACCATTTTTTAGTGCTCCGGGAAAGCAAATTTTACCGCTGATACAGTTCAAATAATTAAATCTGCTAATTTCTGTCTAAATCTCCTCTAGATGTCACTCTATCTCAACTCTCAACTAGGAACAACACTTGTCAGGAATGTTACTAGGTTCAAATATCGCTTAACTATAGTATATATATATATATATATATATATATATATATATATATGCTATGACACGCCAATACTTTTCTGCGCAGTTGTGCGTATTCTGCTGCGCCATTACGCGCCATTCTGCGCTGTTGTTCCTGTCGCCAAGTGAGAGGTATTAAGTATTTAAAACCGTAAAAATTAAAGAAAATAATTGTTTGCAGTCATTTATAACAATCATTCCTGACAAAGAACAAGCAAAAGTGTTTTCCAAAAACGTATCTAAAGTAGCCAAAAATTTTCTGAGTAGTAAGAAGTATCGGAAGTTGTGCTCTTGTCAAATCATTGTCAAACCTTGTCAAACGCGTCAAAGTACATGTTTGACTGCTCTGTGAGTTTTTTATTCGCTCGTAGGGTTGTTTTCTTAAATCTCAAATTTTTCCCGTTCATAGAAATAGTTTTTTTTTATGAGCATTTTCGGGTCGAATACGAAGTTACTGCACGTTTCTCGCGTGTTGCGTTGCGTCGGAAAGGTTGCCTTTTTTTGTTCTTAGTTTCGACATTTCCCGGTTTTTTTTTTGACAATAAACTTTTTAGAAAATGACCTTGAGTTTGAAAAATAGATGCGGTTCGTATTTTTGATTTGGTCTGTTTCAAATTTAGTTGAATTTACGTTATTTAAAGTGGAGTTTTAAGTAATGACAATTTGAGATGAAGTACCAAGGGCGTAGGCAAGATTTTTAGAAAATGGCGCATGAACTTTTGCAAAGGACGAGAATAATTATTTACATGCCTCTTAACGTCACTTTACCGTCCATGTACCGTAAAACCAACTTTTCGGTCCATGGACGGCAAAACAGTGACGTCCCTCGGCATGTAAAACATCATGCGCAACTCTCGGAGATATTTTTGCCATCCTCGGACGGCAAAAACCTCTGAGAGACACACAATGTACTATTTCGTATCAAGGGTGTAAATGGACATTTTTGGTTGAGGGTTATATAAAAATTATATAGATATGGGATTTATAATTTTATAAATAATCTTACTATTTAATTGATAATTTGTATTTATATGATCTTATGATTTATAAAAATTATATAAAGATGGGAAAAATATCCATAAAGAAATTATCAATTTGTATCAGTAAGATTTTGGTGTTACTGATATTTCTAGATGCAATATTCAATCTTGGGATTTCACTATGTGGGTACATACGCTGAGAAAACAAATTTGAATTTACTATATTTTTATGATAATCAGTGCGTTCAGAAATGAACGCACTGATTGAAATTTTTTTTGTTTTCATCGCTTTATTTTTGCCTTAAAAAAAATTTTAGACAATTACTATCATTTGTTAGATCATAATTTGATTTTTATTGCAAATTGAAAAACTCCGAACAAAGCTATAATTAATAAAAAATATTAAAAGTGACATTACCAAATTTTGTTCCAAAATTGTTCCTTTTCTTCTAATTAAACTTTTTTCTCACTTTAGTCTTCTCTTTTGAAAATTCACAGCGTGCACTTCTAAATCAAGAAAAATTCAATCACATTTTTTTATGCACACATTGAAACAATGCATATTTATAGAAATTGACATAAAATTGTAGGCATTGGTAGAAAATGTTATTTTCATTCTTATATAATTATTTTACTTAATATTTAATTATTCTTATTCTATTTTTTTCAGCTTAACTGCTCTCTTATTCCTACACGGAAAAAACTTTTTGGCAAAAATTACCAAACAATACAGGAATCGCTGGACAATGGTGAAATTTTGTCACTTTTTCCCAAAAAATATAGTAGTTTTTTGGGAAAAAGTCACAAAATTTCACCATTGTCCAGGGATTCCTGTATTGTTTGGTGATTTTTTTCGTGTAATGTGCACTTCTGAATAAAATAATATTCAATATTTTATTATTATTTACAAATAACAATTACAACAATATTCTTTAGTTTTATAAAATATATTTTTTTAAAACAAAACTTGCATAGACATAATTCTTGCATAGACAAATAAAGTAATCATGTCTGTAAAATACAAAAGAAAAATAGGTAATTTTGGGGCTTGATGGGAGAATTTTGGCCTTACATTTTAAAAATAAGGCAAAAATTCTTCCATTACATCCCAAAAAGACTCATTTTAGATCTTCCTGGGACAAAATTATTATTTCAGACTCACTCTCACAATTTTAATTCTCATTTAAATTTCTTATAATAATTTTTATAAGGTCAACCTTTATAAAAAAGTTTTTCTTATAAAATTTTATTTCCTTTATAACCTCTTATAGAAAAATTTGATTTCTACAAAACTTCTGTATTTCTTATTTTTTTCAATATTTAAGGTTATTTGTATTTTTTAATTTCAGTTGAGGTTTATATGAGCGGTTGAGAGCAAAAAACAAACTAGTGAAAGACAGAAAAGATGGAGTTGCCTCTCTATCTGTCTCTCATTAGTTTGTCTTTTGCTCTCAACTGCTCATATTTTCAAAGTTTCTTTTTTCCTCAAATATGGTTTTCACTTATATTTAATTAATTTTCATTAAGCTATGGAGAAAAAATTTTGTGTAGCCACCTAGCAAGCACGTGCATACTAACCAACTTGCTAGTGGGTGTTAAACGCGGTGCACAAGAATTTTAAATGAAAATAGCTATTTTCGTACTTGGGAGCTAGAGCCAATTTTGGCGAGGCCGAAGGTTTTTGCCCAAACCGGAGGCGAGGGCTAAAATCGGCCTTGCCAAAATTGGTGATAGCTCACGAATGTGAACAATATTTTTCATCATGAGAGCCGCAAAATCGTTTCAAAGTTGCGATTTTAAGGTTAGAATGATGAAAAAGATTTTATATCAATTATATTTCCTATAAAAGTGTCTTAACTATTTCTTAAAAAAAAAAAACTTTTTTTATGAGAATTTTATTGGATCGACCTTATAAAAAATTTCTGACTCTTGCAAGCATTTTGCTATTCAGTACATGAATCAATTTCACTAGCCAATTCAATGCAACGAATATATTTTTCCCATGCATGCGTAGTAATGGCCACTTTATTTGCATGAAACGCGGGAACAAAATCCCTTTTCTGGGGTACTTGGAAATAAGCGGGAGAAATCATTCTTCCCTAGGGATGAATGATGAAATGAATATTTCCCTAGGGAAGAATGATTTCTCCCGTTAATTAACGAATACCCCATAAAGGAGATTTCGTTCCTGCGTTCCATCCAAACAAAAAGGACACTTCTACACATGTGTGGAAAAAAATATTGTATGCTACACGAGACAAAAAGGATGATTCCAACTCGTGCAGTTGGGCACGAGCGAAGCGAGTGCGCAACTGCACGAGTTAGAATCATCCTTTTTTCTCTTGTAGCATAAATATCTATTTTACTTTTATAACTCATTCATTTGAAATTTGAAAATATTATACAATGTGATTAATATTTCATTATTATTTATACTATTATTAAAAAAACAACCTCTCTGAATAAATTTCTTCACTGCACAGTTTTCAAAAAATATTTTATTAAAATTATGATTTTAAAAATATAATGTATAATAATTTATCAACTAACTTTACATCATAATATTACCTCCATAATTAGCATTTTACTCAGGATTTTCAGGGAAAAATTATATATCCTAAAACAAAAACAGTTTATCAGATTTTTAACTATACTGCACTTATTCAAAAAAAATTTTATTTGCATATAATAAAACACTTCGTGAATTGCTTCTAATCAGAGCTATAACATTAAGATTAAAAAAATGGAAAAGGAATTCAAACATGCTATGAATTAATAATAAACATATTGTTGAATGTGTTATGAACAAACTTCAAATGAACTGTTATCTTTTGGTCTGCTTATAAAAATCATGGATCTACATATATTGAAAGGAAAAATAAAATAAATTTATTAATTTTATTATCTATAAAATCTGAAAAATGCATACTATACAATGTAATGCTTCATTATTTGAAAACTAATTATACAATAAAAGTACTTGTAAGTCTTTGCAAATTGGAAAATCAATTATAAATAATTGAGCAAATTTTAAGATTGTCAATGTATATTTTTTTATGTATAATCAATAAAAATTATTATTTTTATTGATAAACAAAAATGAATGACCATAGTAAAAATATTAAATCATTCAATTACATCTTCATTATAAAGAAATCATTTAATAAAAAAAAAATAAAATTGTCGATTGGTTTATTTTGAGTTTGAATAATATCTAACGACTGCTATTTCTAGGGCTGTGAAAAAAGGACATCTTTATAGAAACGATGGCTCTACCTCAAAATGTTCCAGATCATCATGGAAAAATCCAGCGTGTTGGACTTACAGAGCCGAGCGAAGATACAAACTGAAAATTGTGGATGTGACTACCAATTTTTTCTAAAAATATATATTATAGCTTTTTTTGAAACCATCAAAAAATTGGCTTAAAGTCAAAATCTTTGTGAAAGCAATAACAAAATCAATGACACAGGAGAAAAAAGTAACGTGACTTCTCTTCTGCGACTTTTGGCAAAGAATTTGATGTCTTGGAGAAGAACAAAGAGAATTTAACTTCCCTAGTAGACTGAAAAGATGGTTTTGATAAAGAACACTTATTGTTTCTGGTGCAACAGTGGCGGTGTTCATTTTGGAGTGCCCAAGGAATGCATCAAAAGTAAATAAAATATTGGATTTCCAGAATTTGAATATATTGATAAAATTAAAAATTTTCCCTGCTTTAATCAGCAAGTGAATCAATTGAAATTTTAGATGGACAGCATAGATTCGCCAGCCCAAAAACGTTACAGTTTGTGCAACGCCAATCTCTCGTCCTCCTAATCTCGAATGGCACGTGAAAATTCGCAAAATGAGCTTGGAGAGATTCATGCAGTACATGATCAATGCAGGGCATACCTATGCCATGATTATGATGATCCATGAATAAAATTTTCAGGGTTACTGTCTTTTGATTTACCCCTCCTTAACAAATAATTAGCTTTGACAGGTGTGGTGGAAAAATAATCAAAACACAACATAATTACTAAGTTTTATTTATTTACGAATCTTATGTATCTACATGATGGTACACAGTCCAGTACTCTGTTCACCTTTACTAATTATAGGGATAACACCTAATTTACGACCTTGCAGGCGTGGTTTGACCGATTTGGGGACCAATTGTTTGTTTTCCTCAATAGCCTTTTCTGCGGGTTCCGGTGTTTTTTCTTTAGGTTTCTCAGGGAGTTTTTCCTTGGGCCCTTCTAGCAAGGCAGGGTTCGTCAAATTGATTTTAATCGTCGTAGGTTTCACTTGCATAATTGGAGTAGAATCAAGCTCGACGTTTCCATCAATGGTACTTCTCAACTCTGCATGCGTCGTGTCAATTGGTGCCAGAGAAATTAGCCTTTCTGCACATAAAAAAAAAAAAGTTAGTAAACCCATTTTAAGAATCGAAAATGATATATATGTAGTTAGAATAATGAATTAAGATGGTGATTTTTAAAGAGAATTTTTGAATAGTAGTTTGATGTATGGCCTGATTATCATATTGAATATTTTTTAATTTTTCATATTCATTTCATTAAACCTGTGTTATTAAGGAAAAATAATTTTCTTTGACAATTAATGAATACTTTTCCATTCAATCAATGTAAATTTCTGAAGGTGGAGGTGTTTAAAGTAGCAGGGCCATGATAAAAAATGCAATTGATGGTGACAACAGATTTGACATGCTCAGAGCCAAAATTGGAGAAGTGAGTGTCGTTTGATGTGAGACACTAGTCAAATTTATTTTTTTGTGATGTAAACTGCTCACCGAAAGCATCCTTCCTTTAGTCATAACACATCTTTCATCACATTTATTTATTTAAATAACACAATTTTCCATGTACTGTGCTGAAATTGAAACTAATCAACTGCGAATATTTCAGCAATCCAACATCTGTATATTATTTTTCAGAGAAATTGCGACGTTCTTTCAACATTTCATGACCTTTGAAATGAAAAATTTTACTTTTTGTCATTAGGTTTTTGTGTTAACATACATTTTTCTGGTGCATGAATTCTACAGCTAACGAAATACTATATGTACACAAGTTAATGACTTCTGAAAAAAAAAACCAAGATAAGATCTTATTTATCTCTTGCAGTACAAAATCGAAAGTTTAAAAATACAAATTAGCCCAAGAAAACAAGCCTCAAACCAGACATAACTGATGTTGACGCAAAACTAACTAGTGCAAAGTTTCCATGTTGTAAAAAAAAAAGTCGAATTTTGAGTGATGAACCATGAAAGTGTCGTGCATGTGCATTCAGAACATAAACGCATGATGAGAATTTATAGTACTACAAATGAAAATTTCACTCCATCTCACAGCCCAAAAATTCATCAAATCAAGTAAAAAGAAATAAGGTACAAATGGTAATCAATGTCTTTTATTTCAACCATTGAAATTTTGTTAGATACTCGTTTGAATGTGGAGGAAAATATATAAAAAGCCACTTTCAACAAGAAATATTGTTTTACCAAAATCGGGGTCATTTTCCATTGGGAAAAAGTCGGGATCAATCTCTTCTAATGGCTCCTCCTTGATTTTGATCTCGGAGATGGGCAAATCTTCATTTTGAGGGGGTTGGGGAGCTTCTGATTTCTGATCATGAAGATCGTCTTCTTCTGTGTCAGAGACAACAATTTCTGGTACAATTTTTTTCTCTTTTGGGGAATCAATGATTTGAATATCATCGTCTTCATTTGGAACCTCGGAGCTTGGCTCAATGGGCTCTTCCTGCACAATTTCAATAGGGCTCTCATCTGTTTCTTCTTCCTTCTCTTCAATCTGGACGGCTGGTTCCGGCTCTGGTTCTGGTTCCTTTAAACAAAATGAAAATTGTCTGAGCAAGGTGGCAATTTTATTGAAATATTTTTGAAGGTTCCAAACTACAAAAATAATGCTCTAGAAAATGGAGCCTACATCAGTATGTTAAAATTCACGTGCTGGTGTTTTTTTTTTATATTTAGAAGATTACAAATTCTAAATGCAGCAGATTATCAAGTGCAATATATAATTATAGACTCAAAAGTTATTTTTTGGAATAAATATTACACTTCAAAATTGCTAACAAAATGATGAATTATTAAAAATTTAATGATGAGAAACATCCTAGATGTAGGTTTATAACGTCAAATTAAGAATTGAATGTTCAATACATGAATAACTAAAAAAATATTACATATAAAATTATTTAAACTGAAATGCACACTTTTTTCAAGGTTGGCCACTTGGAAATACAAATTTGAAAAATTTGTGAATTTTCAAAGGAAAGAGATGAAGTAATGAATACATGAATGAATTGAATTTTCTTTTTTCTAAAAATTGAAAAAAAATTATTATTTAGAAAATCATCTCTTAAATTCTGGAACTAATCTTTAACGCTTTAAAATTGAAAAAGAAAATAATGTTGTTCAAGTTTCCTCAAAAAAGTTGCATACTGACAGTATTCCACAAAATTTCAAGTTCAAGTATAGATAAAAACTTACCACATATTTTCCCTTTTTTGTGCAAACGTATAAGAAAAAAAAAAGTTATTTGCCTCAAAATTCTTCTACAATTTCCAAAAAATATCGTAATTTTTGTAAAAAATTTTCACCTTTCAAAATTTCAGTTACTAGCTAAAGAAGTCTATGGTTTTTTATTTTGGAAATGTAAGTGCAGGAATATTTAATGAAAGTTAAAACAAGTTTTTCATGATCTGTTCTATAAATGTTATTTGGAATAATATAAATATTATAAATTTGATCCACAAAAATAGTTGAATAAATGTATAAAAAATTTAGGAAATATTAGGAATCTATAAAATAACTTTTCTGTAAATGAAATATTAATTTACTACTGATGCCTAAAATGTTGAGTTCTAGAGCATAAAATTCTAGAAATACGCAAAATAATAGAATTAAATTAAGAACTCAAATGCTGATTAACCTTTTTTGAAAATTTCTCGAAATTATAACAATTGTTATTCATTTACTGTTACATTTATTCAAGGAATAAATTTAACATTTAAATTAATAATTTTAATAAGATTTAAAGAATACCAAAAATTATCAATTCTATCAATTAGTTAAACATTCGTAAAATTTTTAAAAAATCTCCAAAAATTCTAGGAATCAATTAAACATTTATTGTCTAGAGCATTTAATTTTACAAATCTATCTAAATATCAAAAAATCGTGCAAATCATAAAAATACTTAGAAAACAATGCAAAATATTTTAAAGTGTTAGAAATCAGTAAATACACTTTTTTCTGAAAAATCAGTATAATTGAAATATCTAGAGCTTTGAATTCTAGGAAATCACATACTAGAAATCTTGAGATTTTTTTCAAAAAATTAGGAAATCCTACAACATTGAATGAGTATAAAAAACACGAGGAAAATCTCAAATGCTAGAAATACTGCAAATCCATAAATCAGTTCAGAAGAAATACCAAAAAAATTGTTAAATGGTATAAAAAAAATAACTGAAAGAAATATTTATCTACACTGTTTTCTAAAAAATTCATTTCAATACCCAAAATTCATTAAACTTCAAATTCGATTGCACAAATTCTAGAATTTTTATATAGTAATACATAACACTAAAAATTTTTTTGATTCTCTCCAAGAGCCAACTACATTTTAAAGAAGTTCAGTGTACTAACCTTGACATAGTTTTTAAAGCAATCCGGGTGAAAGTATTTGTCATCGCTTTCAACTGCTGGCCTGATGTGCCACTCTTTTTTTTCGTTGTGGTAAAACGAGTCAAAAGCGTCGCGACAAACTTCGCACTTCTCGACTGTTTCGCCGTCAGTGCACTTGACACTTGGTTCGTTCACGCTCGAAGAACTGTTTTCTGCGTCGAAATTGTCCATTTCTGCTTCCATTTCCATATTTTCTTTCTCTGACTCGAAGAGTTCTGATTCTGTAACAATCACAATTTCCAAAAATTGTGAATTTGGTATAATTTTATCAAATACGTTTCAGTAATTAATAATTTGAAGGAAATTTTCAATTTGTCTTACATCTAACGATGTGAAAATAAGTATTAACATTCCTGAATTTATGTAATAGAGAATCACTTTTCAAATAAAATGATTTGAAAAACAAACTTACTGTGATCCTCTTCAACAGTGTCATTGCACCAATCATTAACTCTCGGGAAAAATAAACGCATTGGAGTATCCTTCTCCTTGCCTTCATTATTGTGTTTGCACAATTCCTCCACTTTGTCATCAGCATCAAATTGCAGCTGGCTGTCACTGGATGGAATCTCAGGGTACAACTTCCTAAGTGTTTTCTGTGATATTGGCCTGGTAATCATAAAAATAAAGAATCTCCATCAGCAACAGTAAATTTGATAATATTAAAATAATATGATAATAATCAACTATGATAGTTACCCTTTTAGTGTTTCTGGGCTGTCAAATGACGGTTCGACTGGTTCTTTGGGCTCTGGCTTTTTGTCTTCCACGATAATCAAGCCATTTGCCACAAGTTTCTGGTAAATCTCGCTCGCATCCAGAACCGGCAAAACTGGCACTGCCGGTGGCATCGTCACAACAGCTGGCGCTGGCGAGCGTATTCTGACATCCGCATGATGAACATTAGTCGGAACCAAGGGCAGAACCGAAACGCTTTGATTGTAATGCAAATCTGGAACTGAATAACATAACAGATATATTCAACGTATATGTTTGCGACAATATACACGAACTACTGTTATTTCAAAATCAGTTCAAAAACATTTCAGAATTTTTGAATCTCTGAATTTGGGGATTTCTTGATGTTTATTTCAAAATATTTAGAATGTATTGTCAACAACTATAAGACCTTGTAATTTGCAATTTGGTAAATTTATTTCAACTTTTGGATTAACCGAGTTTTAAACATGTTCATAAAGTTTATGAAGTTGACAAATTATACAAGAAATTTTTTCTGAGATTTACTAAAAATAATGTGAAACTTTGAAAAAATAAATTTGAGGAAGCTGCGAAAGAGAAATTTTATAAACATGTTTATACACTAGTGATTTTGATTCTTATAAAAAATGGCAAATTCTAATAACAGTTAGAAATTCCTTATAAAAATTCTGTTTCTTATAAGGTCGAGCTTAAAAAATTCTAATAAGAAAAATTTTTTTTATAAAAATGACACTTTTATGAGAAATTTGAAATTTTTTATAAGAAAATATTCAAGCCCCATACATTTCTTATAAACTGAAATGTTTATAGAAAAAATTGTTTATAAAAGTTTCTACAGGGAATACAATTTTATAGGAAAAGTTTCTCTCACAAGAATCTTAAATTTTTGACCTTTTTTTAAACTTGGTCATTGAAATTGATCAAATCATGTTTTAAAAATTACACGATTTTGAAGAATTCAATACCTGAAAGTCCTAGTTCAGAATTTTGTAAAACTTCTGATTTTTCCTGGATTTATACATTTTTTACTTACGAATTTTGTATTTAAATTACAGGTATCATAGAATTCGATTTTAAATTTCGTCCTTACTATGTGATCACTTGAATATGGAAATTTTTTAATTCTGAAAACAAACATGCGAATCAAATGTTTCAAACTCAAATCATAAAATTCAAAAAATTTGTAGCTCAAGACATTTCGCAGAAAATACCTTGAAACAGATTTTTAAAATATAATGAATAAATGACTTTCAACTCTAATTTTCGCTGCATAAGAATTTGTAGTATTTAAAAATTAAACTGAAAATTCTCATAATTTACATTCTTTAATATAACAATTTACAAGCTGCATTCTGAAACAAAAAAATAAAAAAAAAAAAAAAACGAAAATGTATATGAAAAATATCAATTTCTGGAAAATTAAAAGATAGATAGAAATAGAGCATCCAATTCCAAAATGTACCTGAAGTTCCAAACGTTTAAGATTAAACAAAGAGAGAATCTATAAATTAATAATTTTTCGTCATGGAGAACATTGTGTTAAATATTTTTTTGGGTAGCATAAAGTTTGCTGTTCTGACTGGAAAGTCCTATAAAGAAACTGGAAACTTTTTTTTTCTGGAAACCCATATACTCTTCTTTTTCGTTTAATTTTAAAAGTTCGAAACACCAGGTACATATTCCAGACAGCTGCATATAAATCCATAATAATTGTTATTGATTACACAACTAATTACTATACAAAATATCAATGGCTATGAAAAAAAGACAATTTTTCAACAAGTCCTAAAAACTTACCGAAATCTCCATTGACTTCGGACATCATGTTTCTGTGCCCGGGAGGAAATTTGCCGCCCATGTGAGCTGCTGCGTGGGGACCAACAGGGTTCGCGTTGTTCATGGGGCCATTGTTCATATGAACCAAAGGATTGCCAAGGGGCGGTGGCGGATTGTTCATCATGTGGCTCATGATGGGAACTCCGTTGGGGCCCATCATGCCCATTCGCGGATTCGGTCCCATATTCTGGTTGAAGGACCCAGGGCCATGGAAGACCCCAAAATCAGGTCGCATTGGTCCATAGTAGCGTGGATTTTGCCAGGGGCCCATATGACGGAAGTCATTGCAGTGGCCTTGGGGACCACCGAAAGGCGCTTGGGCCCAAGGCTGGGGCCGTGGCTGATTTTGCCACCTCATTCCTGGTCCGTTCATGTTTCGCCTCGAAATGCACTGAAATTGGATTAATGAACGAATGTTTTACATTAGGGGCTGTCCACATATTACGTCATCAATATTTTACCTATTTTTGACCCCCCCCCCTCCCCCCAAGTCATCATCAAACGTCATCAAAACTACTGGCATGAAGTTTAAAAAAAGTGTTCCAATTTTTTTGATAAAAAATTCTATTTTCATGATCATGTCATCATCTTTGGACCCCTACCCTTACGTCAATATCCGTCATCAAACTCAATACCCCCTTAAGTGTGATGACGTAATATGTGGACAGCCCCTTAATGAAATTTTGGAATGCACATAAGTATTCAATAAATTATCATAAAAATGTAATAAAATTACAAATAAATAAAAAAATTCTTACATCCTGGATGCGCTGGTTGTACTGCATTTTCGTGATCATCCCTTTCTCCAGCTGTTTGATAGCGTACTTCATCGCACTTTCATAATTTTCAATTCTGCGATTGTCGTAAGAGCGATCGAATGGATCGAATTCGCGGACTCGACGGTTGTTCCTCAGCTCATCGTCGTGGCTCCATCGCCTGTGGTCCTTCGGCTCGTCCATCATTTTGCTGTAGTCTTGCAACGGCGATCTGTCGCGCTCGTCGGAATTTTTCCCATAACTGCGCGATGGAGATCTATCGCGCTCGTCGGAATTTTTCCCATAACCACGCGACGGGGATCTCTCGCGATCCAACCTCGAGCGTTTTCTCTCGTCGCGACGCTCGCGGTCGCGGCGATCTTCGCTTCCGGAACGTTCCTTTTTCTCTGGAGCCTTGACCTTGGTCCAACTGTCGTTACTGTCGCTACCTGAAATCATTGGCGGAGGCGGCGTCGGCGGGCGTCCCGCAAACTGTTTCGTCAATTGGCGCAAATCGACGTCTTCGTTGCCGAACAAACTGGAAAAATTTATTTCAATTGTTATATATCATGTACTATACAAATAAAATTGAAATATGAGATGGACAATAAATTATTTAAAATGAAATAACTGAAATATAAATACATGTTTTGGTTCATGTCTAGAAATAGGTTTAAGATTGGGAGGTTTTTTCTAGTTATTTAAAAATTTATAAGTTATAATTTGAAAATTAATTCAAATTTAATTATAATAATCAGTAAATAATATACATTACTTTATAAAAAGTAGAAAACTACACATATAAAAAATATTTTAAATAAATTCTTAGAAATTTCAGAATATTTTATAATATATTTAAAAATTTGGAAAAATAAAGAAACACTGAAAATTTTTATGAATTTCGTACATTGCGTTCCTGTACATATATTATGCATATTTTTTTTATCTTTTGAAAAAAAAATTATTAAGTAAGACAAAAGTTAGTGAAATTTCTAAAGTTTTAGATAGTTTGTATTATTTTCGGAATTTGAGAAAATGATAGTAAATTCTGTTAATTTAATATTTAATTAAAATTTGAATAACTTGGGAAAAATTTTTAAAAATGGACAACAGTTAAACAAACTTTAAATATAACATATAATAATCAATAATTATAAATTAATTATGATAATTTATTAATTTAAAAATTTATAATTTCATAAGTTATAATTACATAATATAAAAATAATAATTATGATAATAAGTTTAATAATATATAGGTTACCTCTACGTGAAATTTTCTGATTTTCATTTATTCAATTTTTCATATAAATATTCACTATAATTAATTGGAATAATTATTATTTATTGATTTATCAATTGCATTAGTCCTACATTTCTATGTTCATTAATATTTTGTACAACATGAATTTTCATTTTAAACAACTCAGAAACTTGTATACTTCCGAATTCAAAGTCTCAACTTCATTAACTCAAAATTAAAACAATTGCAAAGAAAATAAAATATATCATCAGATTACATATTATTTTTATATTTTGAGATCATCATTAGAAATACGAATTAATATCGACTACAATTTTTTTACAAATTCATAAAATTCTTAGATGCAAAAATACTTCTGTTCTTCAGAATCAGTAAATGCTGGATAAATTAATTGATATTTCTACTTATGAATAAATTTTTAGAAAAAAAAAATCATTTTTAGGTGTCACAAGGCTTTTTTTCCACTAATAGATATTTATGCTACAAGGGAGAAAAAGGATGATTCCAACGAGTGCAAAGTTTGGGCACGAGCGAAGCGAGTGCGCAATTGCACTCGTTGGA
>JAPYZL010081365.1:0-10906 GCA_030522825.1 Platygaster orseoliae
ATTTCGTATATCCAGAATTTCGGGCTTCGGAAAGCCCGGCGCTTCAGCGTGTCATCCCCTCCCCAGCCTACTGGCCGAGCGCGAAACCCCTTATTCAATCGGGACCTTCAAACGTTGGGCTGTTGACTTGCGATTCCATAAATCGAAAAACCGTGCTTTCGATCGTAACTGAAAAGTCGAAGTCTCGGTTTATTTACAAATTCAAGCAAAATATGATAAATCGCGTCTACGTGCCCGACACTCTGAATTCCATCGAAAACATTTTTTCATTTCCAATTTCCGCGCCTCCGTAGCACTTTATACATTATACACGATCCTTATTTCGAATAACCACTTTTTCGAAATAAAACCATACTCGCGTGTAACACTGATGCGATTTTAACCAGCGGCGAAAATTTCAACCAACATTTCCAAGAGTTCTAAATGACGTTGTGTTAACGGAAAAAGCATCTCTGGCTAATGCGATTATTTCAAAACGGAAATGTTAGTTATAATCGTAAAAACCAAGGGAATCGGGTCCATGTTACGCGCCAATATTTTTCAAGGATTTAGAAAACTACGCTCCATGTTTTTCACCGATCGCTCATTGCAAAATATAACTTTGCAAACAATCGCGGTTTAAAACGTTATTGACAAAACAATCGTATCAGGAAGTATAGAAATATACAAATCATGGTTAACGTTTTACTTTTGCGGTTTCTGCAAAATTTGATAATCGGCTTATGAAAAAAGCGAATTTTTGAAATTTTCAAGCAAGGACGTAGGCAGAAAAAATTTTCAGCAGGAGTGTATTATAGGTCGATATTTTCAGCTAACTGAATTGCAGATTATTGTTATTTTTGGGAGGATATCTATTGTGCATAAATTTTTTGTGCATTTTTAACATTATGCATATATTTATTGTGCATACAGATTTTTATGCTGCGGTCTATTGTGCATATTATAATTTTATTGTTTATATTCATCAAAAAATCATATATGTGTTAAGAACTATAAAGTTACTTACATATATAGCAATATAATTACTATAATAGAATGAAATTATTGATAGTAATTTTATCATGATAATTTATCCATAATTATAAAAAAAGTAATTCAAAAATACTTGTAAATAATACCAATACTTGCTTATGTTGCTAATCTGTACCCCTAGTTACTTTGATTCTTATAAAAATATTACAAAAATTTCTATAAGATCGACCCTATTAAATTCTTATAAGAAAAACTTTTTTAAAATAGTGACCTCATAAAAACCTCATAAGAACAGTTTTTTTAATGAAATTCGTTTTTTCGTAGATATTTGTAGAAAATGATTTCTTTGAAAACATTTAAAAACGTCTTTCTAAATTTTTCAGGTTATTTGTATTTTTAATTTCAGTTGATGACTGTATTTTTAGAGTTTCCTTTATTCTTCGTTTTCAATTCCAATTTCTTTCAATACGGTTTTTTATTAAGATTTTGCGAAATATTTATTAAATTATGATATTTCATGATAATAATTTTCATTTTTTATAAGATTTTGAGATTTTTATGAAAGTAAAACTGGTTTTTATAAGATAACTTTCTACTAAAATTTTTTGTTTTAAGAACTTTATAAGGTCGACTGTACAAAAAACGGAATTCTCATGAGAAATTTCTGATTTTTATAAGAATTTTGCCATTTTTTATGAAAATCAAAATAACTGAGAACGCGATTCATATTATAATTGTTTACATTAATAAAAAAACGATATATTTGTCTAGAACTATTATAGTTCTTCTAAAATTATTATTAAATTATAAACTTATAATTATTATAAAAACATCATAAAAATTTCTATAAGTCGACCCTATAAAATTCTTAGAAGAAAAACTTTTTAGAATCTTTTCTGTATAAAACATATGAAAAAAGTTTTTTTTATAAAAAAATTTTCTACTCACTCAATTTTTTTTGAAAAAACGTCTTTCTGAACTATTCAGGTTATTTGTATTTTTTTATTTCAGTTGATGACTATATTTTCAGAGTTTCCTCTATTCTTCGTTTTCAATTTCAATATTCTTTTAATAAAGTTTTTTAATAAGATTTTGCGAAATATTTTATATTTGATTAATAAATAAATAATGATATTTGATGATATTAATTTTCATTTTTTACAAGATTTTGAAATTTTTATAAAAGTAAAACTGGTTTTTATAAGAAAAATTTGTCTCATAAGGTTTTTAAAATATCACAATCTGAGAAAATTGTTTTTTATAAAAATTTTATAAGGTCAACTTTATAAAAAACGGAATTCTCATGAGAAATTTCTGATTTTGATAAGAATTTTGCCATTTTTTATAAGAACCGAAATCACTGAGAACGTGATTCGGATTTTTCATCGATTTTCTTGTATATAAAGGGCAAGTTATAATTTTAATTTGCACTAAAAATTATGCACAAAAATCTGTATGTACAATAAATGTACGCAAAAAGTCAACAATGCACAAAAAATTTATGCACATAGATGCCATCCCTTATTTTTAGGTTATTGAATTACGAAATGCAGAGCTTTGTTTTACTTTCAGAATTTTTAAAGAGAACTAATTTAATATTAAGATTTTTAATGTGAAATTTAGAGAAAACTTAAAAAAATTATTAATAATTTGCAATGAAAATCTTCAATCTGATGTTTTTATTTTCAAAGTAACTATTATCCATTTTCTGAGTTTGTTAAATTGAAAAAAAAGAAGAATTTAGCTAGATGTAAAAATAAAAACTTATTTTCTCTTTAACTTCTGAATCTTATGCATTTTTTATAATTTTTCATTTCAACTTTTACTTTTTTCAAGATCAAGAAAGTAAAAATTTGAAATTTCCATATAATAATCAAAGAAACAAATAAAAAATCACGAAAGATTTATTATATCTAGTAATGTTTACATAAAAACTTTGCAATATCTAGTTTTTTGAATTTCCAATTTTCAATTCAACTTCTTAAGATTTGATACGAAACAACTTTTTTTTTCATTTTCACAATCTCGTAATTCCCAAGTTTTGAATTTCCAAATTCTAATATCAAGTTATTTAGATATGAAAACTACAAACATTAAAAATACTACATTTTATAAATAAAGATCGTTCACACCTAAAAATCAAATTCAATTTCCACCTATTTTCTTTCGAAAATCATTAATTTTTCTCAAATTTCTCTGCCTACGCCCCTGTTTTCAAATTCCGTTAAACACCATAAAAATTACGATGAACTCTCCCTTGAAATTTTCCGTGAAGTCTGTTAAAAATTCTCCAACAATCTAAAACCTATCAAAATTACCATAAAAAACTTGTAAAAATACAAAACTCGAATACCTCATATCCAAAATATTGCAAAAGCCGAAAAAATCAACTACCGTCAAGACATTTATTGTGCTAAGTCGTAATTAATGGAAGATAAACATCGCGAAAAAATCCAAAACTAATCGAAAATGGGAATACATTGTTACGTTGCAGTTGGCAATCAATAAGAATCGACGCTAGAAAACAAACGCATAGGTCAATACGAAAAATCGTAACCCTCGTTATTACAGCAAAACTACCTGATAAATTACACTCTGCAATATGGCAGAACATGAAATATCTCAAAATTCAAAAGAGAACAAAATTTCTTAGTCGCCCTGGATCCATTTAGAACGCACGTCAACATAACGAAAATATTTTCTAACATTACTGAAGCGTTACGTTGTTATTAAAATTACATAAAGAGTTGAAGATAACATAATAATTAATGTAACAATATTCGTAATCAAATGGTATATAATAAATCGTTACAACACAATCACATCGTTAATTTTGTTTGCACAACGTAGGAAAAAAATGATTTCACATTTGAATCCATGGCAGTATTTATATCTTGATCGTTTTCAGTGGCACGCATTTTTTTTCCTACTCGATAACATTGCTTGCGTATCATATAAACTAGATTTAAAAAAAAATTCGCCAAATATAATTTTTAACACACAATCCCAAAATCCGCCAATGTCAAAGTACGTGTTTTACATAGAATAATGTTTCTATCGAAAATTATCGCAAACCAAACAATCCTGTCGTTACTATATATATATATATATAGCGCTATATTACATTGTCATTTATACCTTTTTTTTTACAAAACATAATTAAAATCTACCTTACGTGCGAGGATCCTCAATCTCGTTATCAAAAATCACGTATAAAAATTGTAACAAAAACTAGAGAATCGTCGCGACAATTTTCCATTAGACATTTTGTACAATCCAAGCGAATATACATTTCAAAATCTCGGCGTTTTTTCGATAAAATCTTCAATTCCTTTCAACATTCCATTTTCAGCTAAAAAAAAATTTTTTTTTCTTTTCCTCTATCTTAGTCCAAAGCGTTTCTTAGATAAGGAAAGAAATCATTGATCGCGACACGAGTGGATGGTACGAAGAAAAATGACTCTGGATCAAGTTTTCGCCCTCTCGAAATGGGGTTATATTTTTTTTTTTTTATTTTCTGAATAGATATAGTTGAGGAAATAATATGGAAGCACTGTTGCGAGACGAAAATTATCGAAACGTCTAAGTACCCTAAAAATTCGCACTTTCGTGACGTTTGAGTATCACACAAGAACACCATACATCCCAATTCTCGATATTCATTTCTTTGAAAAGGAAATATGTGGTTGCCACCTCAAAATTTGGCTTAAAATCTCTGGTTTCTTTGGTGGTCTTCAGAATCCGTAACTTACAGAACTTTTTACGGGTGTTTTGTACAAAAAACAACCATAAGCATATTTGAGTTTTTTGGGGAAATCAATAATGGAATAAGGGATATTTTGGAGAGAAAATTACAATTAAGGGTATTTTTCCGATTTTTCATCGTCCAAATTTGCCTCACACTCTAAAAAACTATTTTTAAATGGAAGTATACCGTCGAGCACAATAAAATTAAAAATTTGATATCAAAAAGATCGAATTTTGAAGTTTCCAGAATCCCAAAAAATTCCTGAGATTTTGGTTTTTGAAAAATTCCATTCTTTAAAAAATTTTTAAAAATTTAAAAATCGTTTAATGTATTTTAGATATGAAATTAAAGATATTCAGAAAGATAAAAAAAAATTATTGAGTTCGCAAAAATTTTTCAATATTTTCGGTAATTTGGAAATTTTTACGAGGTTTTTAATTTTTTCGAAATTCAAGTTTTGAAAAATTAAAAACTGTATGAGGATTTCCCGAGTATCATTATTTTCGAAATTCTTCAAGATGACAAAATTCGCAATTTTTCGCTTCAAATCAAGATTACCAGTTGTTGATTAAAAATTACCAATCGAAAAATTGAAAATTCATCAAAAATCAAATCGAGAAACTTAAATTTCCAAAAATTTGAAAAGTTTTTTATTTTTGCAAAATTTAATTATTTCAAGAATTTTTGAAGTTTTTACTCTGAATTTTAAATTTCAATCGCAATTCAAAATTTTAAAAATTAAAATTGAGAATTAATCAATTATTAAAAATTGGAGATGAATTTAAATTTATCAAAAATTATACTGTGAGAAATATGAATGAAAGAGCTTCAGAAATCCAAAAATTTTTAATCTTTTTAGATTTTCATAAATTCTATTATTTGAGAAATCTCAAAATTTCAAAATCGTTGAAAAATACTGACAAATTCAATGTACTTCATATAAAAAATTGAAAATATATGAAAACTTTGAAAATTCTTAAATTTGCGAAAACTTTTCAAATTTTTTGGGAATGTTAAAAGATGCAAAATTTTTTACTTATTCCTAACTCAAGTTACAATAAATTGAAAACTTTATAAGGATTTCGAAAAAGTTTTATAGTTTCCAAAATTTTCAAAATCTCATAATTTGTCAAAAATTCTTAGCATTTTCGTGTATGAAATAACAAAATTTTAGAAATGCAAGATCTGTCAGTTTTCAAATTTCTTCAAATTCCATTATGCCTAAAATTTCTAAAATTTCCCAAATTTTTATTTTGATATTTTAAACTAAAATTTGAATAAAAAAATTTCAAAATCAAATTCAACATTTGATCATCAATTGTCCGTAAAAAAATTGAAAATACATCAAAAATTAAATTCAAACGTTTTAAAATCCGAAAATATCAAGTTTTTTATTTTTCGATAATTTCATCATTTCAAGAATTTTCGAAGCTATTATTCTAAATTTTAAATTCACATCGCGATTCAAAAAAAAAAAAAAAAAACTAAGAATTAATTAACAATAAAAAGTTGCAGAAGATTAAAATTAAGCAAAACTTTGAAATTGTAAAAAATATGAATTCAAAAGTTTTATAAATCCCAAAATTTTCCAACTTTTTAGATGTTTATTAATTCTATTATTAAAAAAATCTCAAAATTTCAAAATCTTTGAAAAATACTGACAAATTCAATGTTCTTTATATTCAAAATTTAAAATATATGGAAACTTTGGAAATTCTTAAATTTGCGAAAACTTCTCAAAATTTTTGAGAATGTTAAAAGTTAAAAAATTTTCTACTTATTCATAACTCAAGTTTCAATAAATGGAAAACTTTATAAGTATTTCGGAAAAGTTTTATAATTTCAAAAATTTTAAAAATCCTACAATTTGTGAAAATTTTTTAGCATTTTCCTGTATAAAATAACTAAATTCTAGAACTGCAAGACCTGTCGTTATTAAATTTCTTCAAACTCCATTATGCCTAAAATTTCTAAAATTTCTCAAGTTCTTATTTTGATATTTTGAACTAAAATTTGAATTTAAAAAATTTCAAATAAAAATTACCAATTAATTATAAATTGCCAATCAAAAAAATTAAAAAGCCACCAAAAATTAAAAAATCAAATATAGAAATTTTAAAATCCAAAAATTTCAAAAGTTTTTTATTTTCCAAAAATTTCATTTCAAGAATTTTCGAAGTTTTAATTCTGAATTTAAAATTTAGATAACAATCCAAAATTTGAAAAATTAAAATTGGGAATCAATTAATTTTTGAAAAATGGAGAAAATTATAAATTAATCGAAAATTTTCAATTCAGAAAAATTGAATTTTATGGAAAACAAAAACTTTTCTAACTTTTTAGATTTTCATAAATTCTATTATTTGAGAAATCTCAAAATTCCAAGATTGTTGAAAAATACTGACAAATTCAATGTACTTTATATTAAAAAATAAAAATATATGGAAACTTGTCAAAAATTGTTGTATTTATATTTATAAAAAGCTGTCAAAAAGTGTAATATTTCTGATGTTTTCAAAATTTCAAAACTTTTCATTCATACATAATTGTCAAAAATTACCAACATTTTTTACATTTTTGAATTTCGTAAAACCTTAGAAATCAATGAAAATTAAAAATGAATTTCATGAGCATAATACAGCTAGGAGTAATTTATAAAATCCATATTTGAAATTCTTTAATTTTTATGTCTCATTTCAAGCAAATTCTTTACGAGTTTGTTTTTTTTTGCACAAAACACCCATAAAAGGTACCATAAGTTACAGATTCTGAAGAACGTCAGGGTTTATAATTTAAAGAAAAATAATCTGATTTGAATACATAAAAACAATTTTTTTTCATAATTTTACTTTTTGGACTCGGAGAACTGTGTTTTTTTGAAAAGATGTTTACTTTTCACAGGCTGCCTCTAAAAAAAAAACTCAATAAAAATGTATTAAAAGAGAAAGTCATTTTGCAAAGAAATTCCAGTATTTTCAGAAACATAAAATAAAAATTTTTCACGTTACTCCTTTGCCGTGAATAAATAATTTTTTTTACCATGAAAAATTTGTGGAAATAAAAGTATTTCGAATTATTTTAGCATATAAATTAATCATTAAATTGCCAATTTTTTCGCGAGGTAGAAACCCTTAATATTTGAAGAATCGTGAGAAAGAAAAATTTTTTGTAAGTACTATCGCATGATGATATGAACGAAAGTTGTTAAAGGAAGTGTATTCCTTTTTGCATCGTTCAATAGTAAGAATGATCGATGTAGCCCATTGAAAAAGAAAAAAAAGTTTACATGTATATAAAGTACACATAAGAAAAAAATTTCTAGTCCTACTTTTTTTTCACTGTTATCCAATAAACGTCCAAACTATTTTCTAGCAACTGAAAGAATATTCAATGTCATTCGGGATGTCTACAAATTTTTAAATACTGCAATTCCAATTAATTTAAATTTGAATGTGCTAAAACAAATTTGGTATGAAAATTTACACAGAAAATTTTTTGGTCAAAAACAAATCATTCAATATACATCGGAATTGAAAAAAATTAAGTGTAAAAAATTCAATATTTTTAAACTCCCATATTTCGAAATAAAATTATTTGTTATTAAAAAATTATAATACTAATTATGCAATAAAAAATTATTAACTATTGTTTCGGAAAAATAACACTTTCATTTTTCATACCGTTCCAAACACTAAAAATTTGAATTTATTTTTAATAAATAAAATCCAAATAAAAATTTTTTTTTCTATTGTTTGATAAATTCTTAATACCCCCCCCCCCCACCCACCCCTTTTCTCTTTCATTCTCTAAAACCCACAAAAAAAAAGAATATACTTAAAGTTTACTGTCTAAACTCGATCATATTTTTTCGCGACGAATAAAACTCGTTGAATAATTGCACGATAATTACTTTAAGAAAATGTTTTTCCTGGAATGGAGCATCATTTGACTGTACTTGGAGCCATCGAAACTTGTGCTAAATTAAAAAAAAAAGATTATTATTCCCGATTCTCAATCGAAAACCTAATTTTGACCCTCAGTTTTGATGTGCCTGGGAAGTTTATAAAAAGGCGACGAAAGAAAATTGTTACGTGAAGCGCTTCCACGAGGAGTACAAATTCCAAAATTTCCAAGGGTTCATTCGATTTATGGACGTTGATTTTCTATCGATTTTTTGGTAAAGAATATGAATATAATTAATTTAAAAAAAAATAAATACAATTATTTATTGTTTTTTACGACAGTTTGAATTTTACAATATTTTTATTGTTTTGAAAAAAAATCAACATCCATAATTAATGAATAAATAAGAAAATTGCACTTGGAACTTTTTGAATTTCCACTCTTCCTACCTAGAATCACATTGCTTTCGGCCTAATGTACAAATTCGCGACTTGGCAACTCGCTGCTATCACTGGTACGCCAGTCAAAATCGCCGAAATTCATTTCCAGAATTTCGAAAAACACACAAGATTCGTATCTAATTGTAAGTTATGTTGCTTTTAGCGTAAAAGGCACGCGATGTGAGCGTCGTGACTCTACTCGTATTTTATAAAAAAATGTCAAGTGTTGCAGGAATGTCGCGATTCGACGATTTTGACCGAGCAATTAAATAATAAGCGATTTTCCATTGGTGCTTCTGAAGAACAATCCTTAAATTTGTCATGTGGCGTTTCCAAAGCAAAATTTTTTTAATAATCCATAGTAAGTTAAGGAAATTTATCGGTGTATATTATTATCATCAGATTACTGAAGATTGTTACTGATGAACAAATTTTGTTTGTAAACAATTGTATTTTACGAATTATGATTCAAAAGAAATAGAAAAATACATTCAAAAAACTCCACTTGTCAATAAATAAATTGTGACTTTTTATCGAATTTACGACAACATCAAAGACAGTGAATAAACAATTTAAAAATAGCTATGGTTACCTTAAAAAACCAATAATGCCTTAGAAGTCGTGCACATAATACGTCACACATTTTTGCATATGCTGAACTTTCACAAATTTTATTCGTTTCATGATTTAGCTCATTAATTTTCTTTAGTTTTGTAAATTGGTAGCAGTGCTTTATTGTGCTTTTTCCTGAAACGTAATAATTTATGGATACTTTTTTATTAAACAAACTTTTTGTTTTTCGTTTACTGTCTATTATTTTATTATAGAATTTTTAACTTTTTGAGGAAATAGTCTCTGTATAGATTGTGAGTATTTTATGGATTTCTAGAATTTTGTGCTCTCAAAGCTAAAGTTTACAGGATTTTTGATATTTTTATAGATTTTTCAGAAATAATTTCTACATAGAATTTCAGTATTTCACAGATTTCTATTATTATCAGTCTTTAGTATTTTTCAGCATTTATAAATCTTTGTAGCAATTTGTAGGATTTTTATAGATTTTCAATATTATTATGGATGACTATGTAGATTTTCAGAATTTGATGCTCCTAACTTTAGAGGTTCATAGATTTTTAGAACTTTCAGTATTTTTTGTATTGTTTCAATATTTATACAATTCCAAGGATTTTATGATATTTTCGTGGATTTCTGTATAGATTATTAGAATCAGATGCTCTAGGATTTCAAGTTATCTAGATTTTTAGTAATTTATGGATTTTCAAGAAAGCTTTACCATTGCGGATTTTTAATGTTTATAGAATTTCTGATATTTTTTCGTATTTATTAAATTTTTTTTGTTCTTTTGTGGATCGCTATTTAGATTTCTGAAATTTGATACTCTCGAATTCAAAGTAAATCATATTTTATGCACATGAAAGGATTTAAAAAAAACTGTTTATAAATCAATTTGGAGAACTTTCTAGTATTATAATGAATTACTGTATAAATTTTTAGAATTCAATGCTTTCGTATTCAAAATTTCATAGATTTCTATTACTTTCAGTATTTTGAGTATTATTTCAGTATTTATACGATTCAAAAAATTTCCTAATATTTTCGTGGATTTCAGAATAAATTTTTAGAATCAGATACTTTAGGATTTTAAGTTATAAAGAATTTAAGTAATTTATGGATTTTTCAAGAAGCTTTATCAACATAAATTTTGAGTATTTATAAATTTCTGGTATTTTTCGTATCTATTAAATTTTTTTGTTCATCTTTTGGTCGCTAATTAGATTTCTGGAATTTGATACTCTCGAATTAACAGTTAATTATATTTTCT
>JAPYZL010081385.1:0-16777 GCA_030522825.1 Platygaster orseoliae
TGTAAAGTTTGATGGATCTAACATTGGTAGTTTTTTTTTTATGTACGTACAAATTTCAGTTACGATTTCGGCCAAAATGATAGAACGGTCCCCTTAAAACTTTTAAATTTATAAATGAGGTCTCCTTTTCATAATATTAGGCGTATTTGTCACTTTTTTTTCACAAGATAAAAACATGATAATATCAATCATATTGAACTAACTGTTGGTTATGTTATTTTATCTATGTACTAGATGTAAACAAAACAAAAAATCTTGTATCTTTTTCATCATCTGCCATATTTTCAGAAATATTTATTTTTCCAAAATTTTAATATCCTGTTTCTCTAAACCGTAATCTCTGTGTATTCTATATTTGATAAAGACAAAGTGATTTTGCATTTAACGGCGGTCACTTTTATGTTGATAATTTTTGATTTCCAAACATCTCATAGTTTGCCCTAAAAACTAGGAATCACATTTTGTACAATCAAACTTGTATACCTTTTTTGGAATTAATATTTTACAATATTTTTCCACTTTTTATTTTTCCTTCATTAAATTTATTATTGTTTCCATTTACTACCTGTTAGTTTTTTTTTTTTTTTTCAAAAAACTATGGATTGTTCTATTTTTATTTTCTTCTGTTAAGTCTTGTTCATTTAAGTACCAAAATTGATTATTCGTTTTCATACTTTTACATTTTACTTAAAAAGTATAATTGGATACTCATTCTTCACTAAAAGTTTAAGTTATCTTTGTAAAATATAATTTTGAACTGCTCTATCAATTCAACTTCAATTCAATTTCAATTCATTTCAAAGTCCATACACATAAAAATGTCGTCAACATATCTGTGATAAAATGAAGCTTAAAAATCTAGTCTCAGATTATTGTTTTTTAATCAATTTTCATTTAAAAAATTATACGACCATTCGTTGAATTCCTGTTTCATGATTTTCAAAGTAGTTCATGCAGAGGACTAAATAAAAAAAAGCCGAAAACTACAGTTCGCAAACGGCATTCTCCTCTTTGCTCCAAATGCTAAATATACTCAAGTCATTAAAAATTTGGCAACTTTCTTTGAAAAAAGAAATAAAAATCATTCCCCGAAAATCCTTAATTGGGAAAGCGAACGGTTGCGAATTCTAAAACAAGCCACTAAACTACGACGATAAAAAAAGAAGAACACGATAGAGTAGCTCTTATTGATGTCTCGATGTCGCATGCCTATCTGTGCTTGTTTACCGATATCGATGTGCTCTAACGTTGCATTTCAGCGTCCGCAAAAAGGCGCGTTTACCGCTAATCATTCTCGAAAGTTATCCGAACCACATCGCTAAACGTTCCTCGAGTCGAGAGCAGCGGCGGTATAAAAAAGAACAAACGAAACGAAGAGAAAAGCAAAAGTCACCAAAGAACGCGAATCCCTCGCGAGAAAATGAAAGAAAAAAAAACACCTCTGTTGGCAGCATATCATTAACAGAAACCGTAGTTCAAGCTAAAATGTCAAATTATGTAAATTTAAAGAAAATGTAAGAAAGTATATATCGAAGTGGAAGGAAGAGATGAGATGTATATTTTATTAGCCACGACTCTATTCTGCGCCAATGTCCCGTGATAAAGATTATTGCCGCGGATAACTTACGAGAGATCAGAGTAATCCCCCTTTTATCAACCCTTTCTTGTCTCTGTCGTTCGGTGTTTTAGGGGTTGTCAAGCTTTCGACGTCCATTTTGAAAAATCAACCTCAACGAAGAGTTCCCAGAGGTCGAAAACGGGACGAAGCACTTACGCCAAGTTCACGCACGTCCCGTTTTCGCTCCCGGGGCGTCACAATCTTTCCTTCCCTTCCTCAAACGATTACGCAATCTTGTCTGATCTCGACATCAACGGAGTCATCTGCAATTGTAACCCACAACAACAAAATATACTCAAAGTCAATTACTCTAAAACCCATGATTATTATGTAAATTCAACTACTAGTTATGGACTACTGTATTTATATCATGAAATATGTAACAGTTTCAAGATAAACACACACTTACACACACATGGACACGTTGACACTGACACTTTTCCGAAGACCAATTATCTCTTGAGCACTTCGTAGGTGTGGAACGTTGTTGCTGCGGCGCCGATTTGGACGAAATTTTGAGTTTTCAGAATCTCAATGACCTAAATTTAGCCAAAATCCAACCGAGTCTAGATCCAGGTCGGCGCCACTGCGCCAGCGCCACATTCATCAACTTTATCTATCTCGCTGGAAAATCTTTGCATGCGACTTTTTTCATTAAAATGTAATGTCGCGCTAGATGTTTATTAAAAAACAATCCAGATACGGTGTAAGCTTTCATGAATTGTTAAAAAGCTGAGAGCCTTGACGGTAAATTTACTAGAATCGTCGGAATGACAATACTTACTGTAATGTATTTTACACTGGTCTTCATTTTTATATGGATATACGCACTGTCAGAAGAGTTTGGAAATGTTTTTTTTTCTTGATTTCATATTGTTTTAAAATGTTGGGGCTTTAAATTGGACTAACTTTTTACGGTGCACTGGGTTTGAGGAGAATAAGCATTATTAAATGGGAAAATTTTTTGGTGTACTGTAAAAATACAACGAACGGACGTTTGGGGTATAAAAAAGATGAGAAAGCTGTGTAAAAGTGAAGCGTTTCCACAGTGGAGAATAATGCACAGCTCGAAATCGTTCAAAAATGTATGACGGACGTGGCACGGCTTCAATAAACTCTGCCCCGAATAATTAATTGAGAAAAACTTCGGAAGAAAGCTCGTAGGAAATTGATGCTTTCCGGTTCCATTATTTCCGCTGGAAAATATTGAAACTATGTTTTAGTGGGTTATAAATGGAAAAATGAAAGCATAATTTGAAGGTTTCGACCTTCCTTGGATTGATGGTAATTGAAAAATCCGTCATGAAAGTCAAAAATTTCGAAGGCTCAATATCTAAGACTCATTTTTTAATACACTTGAATCGCGTTATAGTTGCATAAAATATTTTGGTAATATTAAGAAGGATATAAACAACTATTTTAATAGTAAATGATCGTATTTAATTGTTAAATAGTATTGATTCTTTTACAAATCGATGAATTGTGAAATTTTCGAAAAGCTTACTAGTCAAATTTTGGTTTCAAAAATGAATTTTATCTTATACTTTGAATACACTTTTTTGAATTGTACAAATTTTCAATCGTAGGGTTAACTATTCAAAATAAATCGATACGATTTTTATTTAAAAAAATCGTTACAATAACTTTTTAATCTGAAAAAGATTAGATTATATCACCGAAAAATTCTTCAGTCCCGACGATGTGACTATAACGCGGTTTGAGGGTATTCTTACGATTTTCACACTTTCATCATTCTTTTTCCTACATTTTCTGTGTCACAAATAAAACCGTTCGATGTTTCTGAATGATAAAATATTTTACCTTGTTGTTGTTGCTAATTAATGTCGTATGTTGCTGTTTCTCAATATTCAATATCAATAACCCGAAACTAATACACCATTCAAACAATCATCACTTTTTGCCATAAACATCTAAACAATTCAATACTCTCTGATTGAAATTCACTTCATAAAATCAAGAATCAGTGCCGCGTGTTATTTGCCTAATGAATATTCAAAATTTAAAAATTCGGAGTAACCGAAGCAAATTCAACCTAAATCGTTTTCAGGTTTGATTCTTGAAGATTGACTCTACGCGCTTCTGAATTTCGATGATTTTAAGAGTACGCAAAAAGCAATAAATGACCTCGGGAATGATGATTGTTTACCATGATAATAACGCGTCGATTACCGCAATTACGGGTGAAAATCGGAATTCAAGGCTCGCTCGCGCGGTGGAAATTCAATGTTGGTGAAATATGTTTTCTGCTTCACGTGCCCACATAAAATGCGGCTGCGATTTACATTCGCCGCTCGCTTTAATACACTCCCGAACGCCCTTTTATTAGTATTTGACGTGAATGTTTCGAGTAATCGTGTTCCCTTGAGTGTTGAAGTAAAAAAGCTACCAGGGCTCGCACTAAATGAAAATGCATTACGCCTGAGAGCGATCGGCGAGCACGATAACGTTATTCGCGAGCTGAAAAGCCGATAAATATGTAATAGGAGGGTCGATGAAAACGAATGTTAATTCAATCATCGCCGAGCGAGCTGGAAATTTTATCGATTTTACGCCGTTGTTAATATTGTCTTTTTTCAGATGCTCCCGGAAATTTCGTTTCACGAATGATAAAGTTGGCTAGTGAAAAAAATTATTTTCAACCGAAACACAAAGGGAATTTTTGAATTTCAGTGATACAAGCCAATATTTCGACAGACGATTTCAATTTTTTGTGTCTGACCATCAAAACCTCCATAAATGTTCAGAAATTTTGAAATCTTTGCAATTGTTTAATATTATTATTATTCATAACAGAAAGTGATAGAAAATCACTTATTTTCAAAAATAAGTATCAGTGTTGGAAGTCAATATTTCAGTTTTTAATACTCAACGAATAATTGATAATTAAGCAAATTTTTTGATTCCATCAACTACTTCAATGTCATTTGCATCACCTAGAAGAAACTTCTATCTTTCATAACAAAATCATCATGAATAAACAATGCTAAAATTCCCTCGTAAACGTGGTGAACTGGTATAAATGAAGTATGTCAAGTGATGAAATCCAAAAAATAGAGTGGCTAAAACGTGTTTTGATATGCGCCGAAAATGAAAATTCCACTGGAAATTTTCCATGTACATATATGCTACCTAAATGTGAATAATTTATTTCATTTTAAATATCTTGAAAAATCTTTATTACTTTCCAATATATTTTCTATATGTTTATTGGTTTATTTCAAGTACTCGATTTCAGTATAAATGACTATTCAGAGACAACGACACAACGCATTAAAAGTTTTTGAAATAATGATACTAAATATCTTGACGTTATCGTTGCGCTGACGACGATAAATAATAAAGCCGATGGCGACGATCGTTATACATAACGTGATGCGACGCATTTTCGTGAAAATGTGGAAGCACAAATTGACGCATGTGCTGGAAACGTCGTACGAAATTCTAGTGCTTAAGCAATATACATACGAGATTGAGTATGAGAAAGTCGGTGAGGGAAATCAAGAAGAGTGCAGATGTAATAAGAGGTTAAATATCAAAATAAACCATCTTAGAATGTCGAGATTTAAGCGGGGAAAATAAGCTTTATCGACTTTGTGAGTCGGCTGGTTTTGACTTTTTACCCTTGAAATGTAAGCTGTCATTTGATACCAAAGGAATGCTGTTGCCAGAGCTTTTGGAGGAAAAAAATGCGGTTTTTCGGTCCCAGCATCGAACTCGTCACTCGAGTACAAGATTGAAAACATTTTATCAGTTCAAATCATTCCGTATATTAAAACAAAAGGTTTTTTAAATTGATCTTATGTCAAAAGAAAATATACGAAATTTTTCAAAACGTGTAGAATAGTTAAAATGTTAAAGGAAAATTCAAAATTATACAATTTGTACTCGAGGACAAGCTTGATAAAAACTCGCTATAATGAAATTCGAAACCGAAAAGCAATATTATCGATGCCTATTAAATCGCCACTTCTCGCCTTTCGCCAAGCAAACGAAAAAACAAAAAAGAAAAAAAACCGCAGGGTACAACGATTACGGTTTCGCACCAGCATTATACAATCCAGAATTCCTACCATTTCCTTTGCTAAAATCGAGCTTCATTCCTGGATGGATAATGCAGTTGGGAAAAACGAGGGACGAAAATTCGCAGGATTTTCCGAGAAAGCTGAAAATGACGTCGTTTCGAAAATTGCTGTAATACTCAGGCAAGACCAACATCATGGCCCATCAACGTGTACACACGATTTGAAGAAAGTCCGAATTTTACCATTAAAAAAAAACATGGGCTTTTTTGCAAATCTCTTGTAAAAAGTTTTAGAATTTAGGGGGTGGTGTTGTGAAGGTTATGAAGGTAACGACGATAATACTCTACTGTTGTTGATAATACATTGATATATACATAAGTATTATATATTTCGGGGTGTTTGGCAGACATTAGGAAAGATTCGTTTTTCTTTGCCAAGTTTAGGACAATATTTTTTTGAAATAAACGTCAAGTTGAATTTCAGGATGATTTTTTTTGACTGCCAAACACCTTGATGGTTATGTATATTGATATAAAAATGAAGTAATCTAGACCTTTTAAGTGACACACACGACACCAACACAGACACGAGATACACGAAAAAAAAACACTGTTACGTAGTAGTGCCCTGAGTAGAAAAACACCCAGTTAGATACGTTCCTGGGCACGTTTCCGACATTTTTTTAAAACTCGTTCAAGAATAGCGAAGAGTTACGCGCTTCTAAGGAAAAAATCCTACTTTGAAAAAGTATTCCAATCGAGAAAAAAAATTGACTATTAGTTCGAACTAGGTTCATTTATCTAACACGTAACTATGACTCAACACGCGTGTCGAAATATCTCAATCTCAAAAGCTTCTTCGTAAAGTTGAACGAAAGTTCGCAGACTTGGTATATTTTTTCAAAACGATCGTTTTTTTACTGCCAAAGAGAAATTCAGTGACTAGGGAAACGACGTGGTAGATTTGACTTTTTCTCAAGCGAAAGGCAAACATTTAGGACACTTTGTAAGTTCCAGGAGATGGTATTGCAATATTTATAAAACGTTTCTGTTTGTTACGAAAAATGTAAAAAAGAGGTTGAATATGACAAGTGTAACGAGATTCGTTCGGAAAATATATACATGCATACATATAAATGAGTTTTACGAGAACTTGTGAAACATTTTACTTTAGGCTCCGAGATAAAAGCTTGGGCCGTCGAAAAAATCCCTGTTCGGAGGCGCGCCTCACCGTTATAGCTCTTATTACTATAGTCATACTATAAGTAATAAAAAATGAATTGCAAAAGAAGCGTTTATGTTATTTAGTTCTAACCACTGAAAAAAGTAATAAAATCAAACATGTTACCAAACTCTGCGCTGATTTTTACCCGAACCATTATATTGATTATATTCTATTCTATTAAATATTATATTATATGATATTAAACTTTTCGTTACTTATAAATTTATTTATTCAGCTCGTAATCTAAAATCATATTTTTTTGTAATTATTTTTCTTTTGTTTCTTTGTAGTTATTTTGTCTTCTATCAGTCTAAGTTCGTCGATGGAACAAAATTATACATGGAATTCCTGGTAAGTGATAAATTCATTTTCACCAAAAACCATTTTCATCAAAAATTCCAGGGGGGGGGTGTTCCAAAAAAACATGTTTTACTACTTAGAATATTGAAAAACTTTGGATTACTCAATTTCTGTTTTAACTCATACTAATTCTGTAGCCCTTTGCCTTCAATTTTTTTCAAAATTCAAATTTTTTGAAATTAGTTTTCACTTTTTGGTTGCATTTTACCGTTTACATTGACTCATGTACTGAAATTATAATAGATTTTTAACTTTTGTGAAAATTGTTTTGAACAAAAAAATTTTTTTAGTCCTAACATCAATTTTGTGTAACTTACTATCATGAAATCTTTTCAAAATTTACCTAGAAGTTTGAAATATCAATTTGTCAGATTTCTCAATAAAATGTTTCCATTTTTGTTGTTTGATTTTAGATATTTAATTATTCCATTTTATGAATTTTGAAATGATAGGTACCATACTTCAGATTTCTCTGGTTCGTTTTTTCACCTTTTTTATTTCTAACAATAAATGTTTGCGCTGTTTCAAAAAAATATTTTTTTGTAAAAAATTGTCACTATAAATTCCTCATACATATAACTGACTTCAAATCATTAAAACTGTTCATTCGAAATAATTGGATTGCATATCAATATTCCAAAATACTTTTCTTCCATATTAAATTATTTTCCATGTTTGATTACAACTGCTACAATATAAACATATATAGTATTTTTTATGTCAACGCATTTTTCTTCATTTTTTCCATATTCAATAATGAAAATTTGTGAAAAAGTGTTCTTTCTTACTTTGATTTACGATGTCACTTAACATATTGTTATCATTCAAAGTTTCTAATAAAATTAACCAACACAATTTTCCTAATAAGGGCCCAATAAAGGATCAAGAAACAACAAAAATCATTGTCGAATTTCTGTTATCTCCGAGTAAACATTTCGCATTTTAAATAAAATATCAGTAACGAGAAGTTTAAGGCTTCATAAACAATGAAACGTTTATTTTACAAGAAGTTTTTCAACCTCCAAAACTCCCTCTGCGTTCACCCTAATAATAACTCTAGATAAATCGATTTTTGATCTTTCTCCTAAAAAATTAATATTTGTTCATTCATGCAAAATATAAAAACATACTACACCAAATAATAATTCTTGATTTGCTCGAATGACACTCATCCAAAACCTTACCAAAAACCGATGTCGCAAGTCAAAACAGATCATAATTGCCTTGTGGAACAGTCATTCTTTTTATGCAAGAATTTATAAATTTCATGATTCGCGACCTGGATTTCACGCGAGTTTTCGTAACTTGCAAGTTTCCAAATCGCTCGGGTGTCTGACGGAAAAATTCGCGATTGGGTATTCAGTCCACGTTGGATCGTTACCCGAACGTCACAATAACGGAAATTGATAACTTCCCATAGATTTCGCGAAAAACTCGATACCCCCGGAAAATTTCCTACATCGAAAGGGCGCTTTATGGGTAAAGATGAGGAATCGTAAATGCAATCGTGCGAACCTGCGATTTATCGGGGCTCTGTTTATTTCGGCATTTTCCGCGTCGCTAGCCGTGGATGTGACGCTCAACATAAACGTGAAAAAAGCCTCGTCCGTTATCAGTGAAAAGTTCCTCAGCTTGACACTTGACCCGGCTTCGCTTTTTACGAGCGACGCTTTAAGGTACGGTAAAATAGAAACAACGACTTAGGGCTTTTTTATCTTTCCTGACGGTTAAACACTGCATATCGTATAAAGGGTTGAAGTAGGGCGTTATGGAGAAGAGTAATGAAAAGTGTAATTAAATTGGGTTATTTTATGGCACGATGCAACAAACTTCATCATTTTGGCAAAGTCAAATGTGAAAAATGGTCACGATATATAAATTCGTATAAATAGGTTTTTATTTAAATGTAGCAACACATATTTTTTCAAAAAAATGTGAGGCTCAAACTTGTATTTTTTGAAAGATATTCATAACTTTTTTTTATGGATTTCTATTTTATGGATTTCTAGAATTGGATGTTCTAAAATTCAAAGATTATATTTCTAGTTTTTTCATAGATTAATTGAGTATTTTAGGGATTTCATTTATTTCTCAGTATTTATATTATTTTTATATTTTCAAAACATTCTTATAAAATATTAATATAGAATAAATAATCCAAATGTGGAAAATGGTCTATATGTGTAAATATGTATGTTATTTATTTAAATGTAGACTCTCATATTTTTTCAAGAAAACGTGACACTCAAATTTTTACTTCCAAAAACATGCATAACTTTTTTTTATTATGGATTTCTAGAAGTGGATGCTCCAGGATTCAAATATTATAAGATTTATAGAATTTTTGTATATTTGTCGAGTATTTTAGGTATTTTATTTATTGCTGAGTATTCAGAAAATTTTGAGTATTTTCATAAAATTTTTATAAAATAAAAATATGTGAGGAATAATTCAAATGTTTTAAATGATCAATATACATAAATACGTATGTATAAGTATTTATTTAAATGTAGCAATGAATATTTTTTCAAGAAAACGTGACACTCAACTTTTACTTTTAAAAAAAAAGGATGACTATTCTTTTTTATGGATTTCTGTTTTATAGTTCTATAGAATTAGATGCTCTGAGATTCAAAGATTATTATATTCCTCGTATTTTCATAAATTTGTCTAGTATTTTGGATATTTTATTTATTTCTAGGTATTCAGAAAATTTTTAACATTTTCATAAAATTTTTATGAAATAATAATGTATAATAAGTAATTGAAACGTAAAAAATGGTTAATATATATATGTAAACAAAAAACTTTTGTTTATATTATATTATATATTATTTATATGTATAACCTAACCTAACCCAACTTTTCCATCTTATCTACTATCTTATCTGACTCAAGTATCTTATCTTTCATCTTATCTGACTCAAGTATCTTATCTTCTACCTTATTTGACTCAAGTATCTCATCTACTATCTTATGTGACCTAAGTATCTTACCTTTCATCTTATCTAACTCAAGTATCTTATCTTTCATCTTATCTGACTTAACTATCTTATCTTCTATCTTATATTATTCAAGTATCTGATCTTGTTATATTATCTCTTATATTATCTGACTTTAGTATCTAATCTTGTTATCTTTATGCATAAATATTTATTTAAATGTATCAGCTTCTCAACAATGAGTCAATTCGTTCAACAATCAACTTTTACATGAAAATGTGACGCTTAAACATTTACTTTCTGCAACATATTCGTAACTTTTCTTTTCTATAGGTTTTTATTTTATGGGTTTCTAGAATTGGATGCTTTGAGAATGAAAGATTTTTAAATTTATAATATTTTAATATATTTGTTTACTATTTTAAGTATTTCAATTATTCTTCAGTATTCATAAAACTTTGTTGGGTCTTCTAGTTTTTTTATAGATCTCTAGTGTTCTTTTAGATTTCTATACTTATTAATTTTTAGAATTCGATGCCCTAGAATTCAGACTTTTAAAATTCTTCAACGAATGATGCAAACACAAACGTTGAGTAATTTCAAATTTTTCCAGCTTTTTCAGCATATTTCGTATTTCTTAGAACTTATACAATTTTCTAGAATATCAGAGTATTCTAATGTATTTTTAAAATTTTGTTAAATCACTATATAGATTAATAGTTTTATGATTGAAAATCCAAGATTTATTATATTTGTAATATTTTGATAGTTCTTTTCAAAAAACAGTATCTTCATAGATTTCTAGTATTTTCAAGTTTTCTAAATTTTTGTAGTATTCAAACCATTTAAAAAATTATTCGGTTATTTTATTGATTTTTCGGACTGTAAGTTTCATCAGTTTAAGTATTTTTATAGGTTTCACGAGAATTTTTGTATTTTAATCTATTTTTTCGAAGATTTCTAAAACTCAATGCTCAATAATTCAAAGTTGCCATAAGTTTCAAGTTCTTTTCATATTTATTCACTATTTATACAATTCGAATAATTTTCTTTTTTTTATATAAACTCATATTTTATGGATCAATAGATTTTAAATGATTTCATAGATTTTTGAAAAATTATATTGATATAGATTTCCAGCCTTTCAAATGTTCCTAACATTTTTCGTTTTTTTGCATGTATTCACGAATCTCCATAAAAATTTCTAGAATTTGATACTATAAGTATCAAAGTTTGATAAAATTTCTGTATTTGAATAGATTATTTGGAAAAAAAATATCTTTAGAGATTTGTAAAATTTTGTAGATTTATCCAAAAAATGTGTTGAATTTTTTTAGACTATTGCAAGGGGGGAGGAACGGAAAAAAATGAAAATTGTTTTACTAACGTGAATTTAAGGTAACAAGTATCGCATTGTTTTTCTTTTTCATTTAAAAATCACGTAATAAATTTTATCGTTTTTTCGCTGCATCGGATTCACGTATGTTTGAATTTATGAAAAAACTCTGGAATGCAGCTTTATAAAATTTCATAATTGCGCGTGAAGTTTGCACTTTGCAGGATTTTTAGGATAGTTTTCATTTTAGCCTGAGATTTGAAAAATGTTTATGATTGAAGAAAATTTTATCGCAGCTTTAAGTTTCGCATTATGAATTAATTTAATCTGAAGATGCAAAAATTAGGATTTGACTGTGAACGGAGGGAAAATATAATTGTGGTGGAACTTGGATAAAACTTTTTAAATCGATTTCAAGTTTAGGAAGTGCTGTGCTGCGAGAAAGTACAAGAATCGTGACACTTTGTCAGAAACAATTATTTCAAATTTCTTTATCATGCAGAATTTCTGAAAGCAGTTTTATTCAATGTCATTTATTGTTAGTTTCCTATTTTACAAGAAATTTACACCCCGAAAACTTTTTTGAATGTATAAAGAACTGCTTGTAATATTAAAGATTGCTCTTAATTTAAAATAATTTTAAAAAAAATTTTAATTCGAAAGAAATAAGAACATTTTCACAAGTATGTTTTAGAAATTTTAACAATTTTCCTTTCGATGTCGAAAAACTTTGAAATCGAGTTGAATTTTATAAAAATTTTAAAATTATTTTATAGTATTAAAAAGTTTCGTGAATTGTTTCGAAATATAAAATTTTCTATATCTAAAAAATGTTGACTATTATTATAAATTCTAAAAAAATTGTTAATAATCGAATATCAGATGTTGAACAAAATTTTCAAATTCTCACTCTCTCTAATTTCCATTCCTTGAATTCGCCTTGCCATTTTCTAATGAAATTTTCTAAAACTAATTTAAAAAAAAATTTCATTTAGCAGCACTGCCAGTTGAATGTGAAAATAAAACGTTGCAAAGAAAAAAAGTACTTGGTTTTATCTTTTTTCTTTTTTTATTGCGTGTGCTTCCAGTTGAGAGCAATACTTTGGATTTTATTTCATGCGATCAAACCCATCGGATTGATTTCATTGCATCAAAGAAATGTTTAGCTTTTTTCCAGTGTTTCCACAAAACCATAGAATATAGAAAGAGAAGAAAATACCTTTCAATCAAAGAAGAAAATTTTATTGGTAATGATTTCCAGTTTCATTCTTGTTCAAAGATAGCTGTCGAAAATAAATGTGTAATCCCACAAAATATAAAAAGAATTATTTCTAAAATTGAATTCGCTCCGATCTCTTAAAGGTTTCAAACTAAATTTCATTTTTCTTTTTATAACAGTGAAAAAGTGGAGCGAACCATGAATATGGCAAAAGCTTTGTCACCAGCTTTCATTCGGATCGCTGGGCCGAGCATATATTCCCTCAAGTTTTTGAGGGATGAAAATGAACCTCAAGACAGTTATACGTTTATTGGTAAGTGCTGGAAAATTTCATTTTCCAAGTTTTGTTTCGCAAATAAAATTTATTTACATGAATATTTTCATATTATTTCCTCCATCTTAATCTTGACCTTGAAATATTATTCATTTCCTAAACTTGCAATTCAAATCCGAGAGCATTGCGGTTTTTATCATTGACATTGTACGCGTTTTTACTCAATTTTTGCCGCACACTGTAAATATATCAATGTTTGAATTTCGGGGGCTAATATCAATGACAGGATCTGTTGTGCCACAGCATACATACCTTCTTTAAACTGTAACACTGATCTGCAGTAACAGCATTGCAACTCAATGGTTACATCGCGGAATGTAATTTGCCGAATAGATCGAAATGGAGCGATTAAAATCGAAATCATTTGAACCTCGGTCACGGCAATTCCATCCACGCTTTGTTCAACTGGTTCCACTGGAACCGTTGATTAATTAGGACTAATGAATGTAATCAAGTCGCCAAAAATAGCGACTGATTGATTGTAGATTTTTTGGAGATAAATTTATACATTGCGATTTTAAGAAAGATAGATTCTTAAAAAATGCTTTATTATTAAGAAAGTACAAAAAAGTGAAGATTTTTTAATTTATCTAATGTTTTGGAGGAATTCTAAATAAATTTCTCCGATTTTCAATGTATATTAATTTATTCTTTCTCTTCTAGGTTCGAAACATTTCCTATTTTTTGCCTTCATCAAAATTTCTTTCTTTAAGCTAGAAATATTTCAATATAATATTTCCCAACCATCTATGAAATAACAAACGTAACTTCCACGTCAAATTTCATGAATTTTAAATTCTTTGATAATGTAATTTTTTCGTAACTCATATAATGATAATTATTAAAAAGAAATGTGAAAAATGGAATCTATCATGTGTGAAAAATATGTATACTAGAAAAAGAAGAACTGAAATTCAGAATAATTATTTTTCATGCCACGAAATTTTAAACAATTGAATGCCTTATGCAGCAATTTAGGAATTCGATGTTACAAAAGATTCCTAAAAATTTATCATAATTAATGAATTTTTCAACGCTCTGAACCTGATTTAAGAATAGTTTCCAAAATTTTTTACATCTTTACTTTCATTATTATTATTCTTTTTTAATCGACTCAATTTTTAATTTTCCAACTAATGCAACTTCTTGGAACTATTTCAAAAAACAAAACCGTAAATTCCATTTAAATTTGACGACTTTAAACTATTTCATAATGTAGAGACTGTGGCAAAATGCGCAGTATACGAAATATTCAATATGCATTACTGTCAAAACGATAATCACGGGACACTTGAAATTTTATCCATATATGGCTTTAGTGTCAAGCGAACGTCAGTAATTGAGTCTTATTTGTTTCTTTACTTTTTTGGTTATAGAACAAAGTCTGTTTTAGCCACTGAGTTGTGAATATTTGTCTGAAAGGAGACTTCAACTTTTGCGTCATTTTTTTTCATCAGAATTGATAGTAGGCGAGTTTTTATAGTAATTCACGTGTGAAAAAGACGAAAACGTGATCGGTTTAGCGGAATTTTGACTCACTTTCGAAGCACACGTTGATAAGCTGGAAATGAAGCCATGGGGCATAATGCGCAGTTTTACGTGGGACAAAATGCACAGTGCTTGTTTTGTATTGTTTCGCTATGTTTGGTCATGTTACGCTATTTCCTTCACTTTTTTGTTGTTTTCCACTTTTTTTTTCGTCAACTTGTTTCTACACCCAGGGTCGTATCGAGGCCGGGGCAGCGCCCCGGGGCCCCCAAACATTTTCTTGAAAAATGTGATGAGGGTAATGAGCAAAAAAAGGAGGTGTGTCACTTTTGAACACACCACCTCAACACTCAACACCTTTCTTTTTGAAATCAAATTTGAAAGTTTGACGACCTTTTTTTTATTTTCGTGGAATAACGAACTTTTTCTATTTTTTTTTTTTTTTTTAACATTTTTCCCATTTTGGTTGTTGCTTTTGTTTTCATAACAGAGCGGATTGATGGTGGAAAATTATTCGAAGCGTGCAAGGCTGTCCGCAAGAGAAGGTCTGCGAATTGCGCGTCGAAACGCTTTTCTGTTGCTTGACGAACACTTGATCGCTACTTAAAAAATATTTGTTCTTGACAAATAAAAATTTTTAAAATCAAATTTTGTTCTCAGCAAAAAAATTTTTATTGAAATTGTTTATGAAATCATTTATTTTGTGTTTCCCACAATTTTTCAGCAATCAACCTCGTAAAAATCGCGATTTCCGGAATTGCGCATTTTGCCCCACAGGTTGCGCATTTTACCCCAGCGTGGGGAAAAATGCGCAGAAAATCGTTTTTTTTTTTAAATAAATACATGAGACATAAGGTTCAACTAGAACTAAAATTGCCTGATGCTAAATTGTAGCCACATATGTGGGCTACAATATAGTGCCATTCTAGATTTCAGTTTTCACATTTCTTGTAAATAATTATCATAATACCGCATATACTTTTTTGTCATTTCTCAATCTAAACTTTATCTATTCATTCAAATACTGATAAAAATATTATTACAAAATTTAATGAGGGAATCATGAAAAATGAAGAAGAAAAAATCATTTTCTTTTTAATTTTTTTTTTTATTGAATAGCCAAAGAAATTTTATTACGACCATTTTAGTTTACAAATTTTTCTTGAGCCTCAATAATAATCGAGCTTGCATAAATACCTTATTCTTTTAATAAAAGAAAAAGAAACACAAGGAAAAGAAATTCGCCAATATGTTTTTGCAGAAGGTCACTGGCATTTTTTAAATCAATGGGCTGAACGAGCTGGACTAGATATCATTATCGCAGTCCCCCCACGATTTTACAATAATGCACAATCTTGGGACCTCAGAAATGCTGAGGAAATCATTGCCAACGACTCTCCGATGGAATTAAAAACTAACTGGCAACTCGGTTACGGTAAATTTGAAAAATTTTGAGATGAGCAAATTTCTTTCAATCTCATATTTCGGAAATTTTTTTCTATCCTATCTATTTTGATAATAAGCTATATAAAATATTGACTACATTTCATGTAAACTATTACAATACCTAATTATTGAATTCTTCAATATATTTCCGAATCTAAGTTTATTTATTCAACAAAAATATTTATTCAAATACAGAAGATTGTTTATGTCGTTGGTTTTACCAGTAACTGTATACTTAAATTTATTATTATATGTATAAAGGTGTATGTATCTGTTGTAAAAAAAAATAAAACTGAAATTTTCACAGAATGATAATCATACTCTCAAAACTTTTTTCATGCTCAAAAATAGACTATTTCAAAATTTCGTAGAAAAAACTATTGAAATTACTATTCATTTCATTCAAAAACTTTATGTTTATTCCTCATAACCAGAGTCGATAAAAATATGCACGTAAAATAATGAAAAACGCATGCAAATATATACAAAAAATGCCATAAATATACTGAAAAATATTCGCGAAAAATCAATCACATATCCAAATAGATATTTATGCTACAAGGGAGAAAAATGATGATTCCAACGAGTGCAAAGTTTGGGCACGAGCGGAGCGAGTGTGTAATTGCACGAATTGGAATCATCTTTTTTGTCTCGTGTATGTAGCATACAATATTTTTTTCCCAACGCCGTGGAGAAAATGCGATTTTCTCAATGGTCCAAATCATCGAAACTCGCATTTCCTCCACGTTGTTGGGAAAAATATAGTC
>JAPYZL010081385.1:16782-40268 GCA_030522825.1 Platygaster orseoliae
TCATCGAAACTCGCATTTCCTCCACGTTGTTGGGAAAAATATAGTCCTCAACTTGTGCAAAAGAACATTTTTAACGAATATGATTGCAAAACTCGCCCTTCGGCTTGTCTTGCAAACTGCATATTCGCTAAAAAAGCTCAATTCGCACTCGTTGAGAAATATACTATTCCCATGCATGCGTAAAAGTGGCTACTTCATTTTTATGGAACGCAGGAACGACATCTTCTTTTTGGAGTACTTGAAAATCAGCGGGACGTATCAATAAAACCCTAGGGAAATATTCATAAATCCCGGATCACAGGGAAGAAAGTTGCCTGATCCGTGATTTATGAATGTTTCCCAGGGTTTTTGTTGGCATTCCATAGAAATAAAGTGGCCTTTTTTACAGATGCATGGGAAAAAAAATATTACAAAAGATGAAAAACACGAATCTCAATTAGAAATGACAAAATTTAATTATATACTTAAAATGAGTTATCATTTATACAACGTTAAATTCAACGTGTCGTTACAGAAAATTTCAATATGTTGATTAATATTATAATTTTCCCGAAAATTTTATTATAATAAAGGGCCTAAATATGCATATTTTTATCAACTCTGCTCATAACTGATTTTCAATTAAATAATATAGCAATTATTAGCAAATTATCATTTTATCTCCTAATAAAACACGTAAAATACAGAAAATTTTATTATTCCTCATCTCAGTTCTGCAACAAATAAACTACACACTTTGATACACTTCTTACTCACACTATAAACACCATTCAAAACTGCACAATTTACCATACCTATACATAGTAAAAGTTGTGTTTCATCATTCAAAAAAGTTTATTTCCATAATTTCACTCCAGCTACTTACAATTTGATTCGTTGACAACGACTCCATTCCCTTACACAGTTTCAGAAAGTGCAAACAAAGTAATTTTCAGAATGTCAAATCTGGTGCAACGCGACGGCCGAAGATTTAGGTGCAGGAATAAGACATTTGCGCAAAATGCTCGACGTTTTTCCAAGGTATTCGAACAGTATCATAACTGGACCAGATGTTGTTGCATACAAAACGAGACAGCAACAGCAGTTCCTCCGAGACTATCTGGATTCAGCAGGATCCGCCCTATCCGCAATAACCTGGCATCCGTGAGTGTGCCCAATTTCGATATCCCAAGCTTTTGACTTCCAAATCGAGTTGCGAAACAACCTTTTTTCGCGAGGAATCCGATTATTAACGCTCGTTATGTTTTTAATAAAATCTTGTTACGAGCGTTCGCCATTTCAAAAGAATCCGCCAGTGAATGCACGCAATAAACGTTTTTGGATATTGAATTACTGGTATAAATGGCAAAATTCGAATCAGTGGATTTTGTGGCAACAATGAATACGATGTAATAGGGTGATTCGATCGGGAAAAATAGAGTTGATTTATTAGTCTCGTTTCGTCTACATTTTGCGTTAATTATTCGAAATTCAGAGTACGTGATACAGAGCTTGATGGTTTTTAGGAAATAATGGATGTTTTTACCTCGAAATGGAATTATTACGAATGTTACGATGATTTTTTCCTATGCAGTCATCAGGTTTTTTTCATATTATGCCATTTTAATTTTTTTTGTTAAGTTACTACAATAACAACGTATTTTATTTTAACTTAAAAAACTCATCGAAATATAACAAATTAAAAAAATTATGAAAATCATATAAAAAAAAGGACAAAAGTTTTTCAAAATTTTCGAAAATGCAACGTGTATTGTTAGTATAATGCATCTTCTAAAGCATGCAATACATTGAACATTATTTGACTTCTAAGGAATGTTGAAATATGATGATATCGTTCGTCTTCAACAAATAACCAAACTCATATGTGACACACATTTTTACCGCGGCTTTCTTTTTCCAAAAGAATATAACTTTCCAAGTTCGAACGAGTTCTTTCTCATAATGCATACATCGGAAAAATGTGTATACCTATCAGCTTGTCCAATTTGTTCCATTTGGGGCTGTCCACATATTACGTCATCACATTTAGGGGGGGAGGGGGTATTGAGTTTGATGACGGATATTGACGTTAGGGGGGGTGGGGGGTCCAAGGATGATGACGTGATCATAAAAATAGAACTTTTTATTAAAAAATTTAGGACCCTTTTTTCAAATTTCGCGCCAGTAGTTTTGATTTGATGACATCAACACTATGGGGGGGGGGGGGTCTACAAAATGATGATGGTTGATGACGTGGGTGGAGGAGGGGGTCAAAAATAGCTAAAAAATTGATGACGTAATATGTGGACAGCCCCTTTCATGTATATTTTTGCTTGTTAAGCAGAAAAGATTCATGCTCAGTAATAAAACTCTGGTCTTTCTTTCCTGTGACAGTAATTCCTAGGAGTTTATATGGAAATAAAAACGAAAGAAAGTGCATTACGCGAATTTGAAGTACTGTTTATAATTTGAATACAAAAACACGATAAGTAAGTATCATCGGAAATTCATGAATTTTCAGGAAACTAGAAAGTGTCATTGTAAAAGGTGACAGCTTGGAAATTCAGCCTGACAACTTGATGGTTGAAAAAAGAATTTTATTAGATGCTTTTGGAAATTCTCTTCCTTCAATTCCATTATGGATAGGTAATCTTTTGTTCACTTTTCAACTTCACAAAATAGGATAAGTTTTGTTTTACCTTCTTTCTACAAATATACAACATCTTCAGTGGGCTGTATTATTCATAATTTACTGTATAATTCATGATCGATGGAAACAAACTTTTTCAGCTGAATCAAAACCTGAAACATCAAAATCGGATTACTTAGGAGCACTGATATGGACTAAAAGATTGGGAGAAGCAGCTAAACTCGGAATCCAAGTCGTAATGAGACAATATGATTCATCCAGTTTTTTTCAACCCACCCCGGTACTTTGATACTGATTATTTTGCAATATAAAAATGTTCTAACAAAATGTTATACAGGTTCTGTATAATTGAAAAATATGAACAAATAGGAAAGTTGGAAATGTCACATTTCAAAAAAAATTTTCAATTTGGAAAAACTGGCGTTATCTTCCTTTATGAAGTTGTTACAAATTTGCAACTTCCCAAGCTTTCAATGTATCTCACTGACTACATAATTTCACCTGACTTTAAGCGTAAACTTCAGATAACTTCAATATGACTGCCTAAGAACAAAACACAAAGCACTACTTTATTTCATCGACAAGCTTAACAATTTCATCCAAGTTTGCAAGTTTGTGCATTCAAACCCCAAAGTTCAGAGAATCCAAAATATTCTACAATTATGGAAGCTTCGAGGTCAGACAAAGTTCGAGTAATCTGCGAAATTTGAAAATTCTATTAATTTTGGAATGTCGATAAAATTGATTAACTTAAATCTTGTTATTCCTAGTAAGGTTTGATAAATGCATAAATTTTAAAAAAGACAATACTATTAGTCAGATTTACAATAATTGAGTGTATCCTTTGCCAAGGATTACTGGGTTTCCGTGCTTCATAAAATATTGGTCGGTCGCAAAGTTCTGGACACGAAAATCCTCACTGGGAATAGAACGCTTGTTCACGTGTTCTGCCAATGCACTAAGCCGTCTGCGAAATATAGAAGAGGATCGTTAACCATTTTCGGGATCAATATCGGACCCACGAAAGTAAAACTCCGTCTGAACGAAATCAAAATTTCAACTGTCCATAAATACGTCTTACTGCCAGGATACGACAATCCGAGCCGAATTTTTTCCAAGTAACTAATTTTAAAATTTGCAGGGAAAATTTCTATTTATTAAATAATCATGCCTTAATCTTTATTTTATGGTATTTTACAGAACTAAGGAAGTAAATCCAATAAAGTGTGAAAATTTTTTTGAGAAGTTTTATTTGTGGTCTATTTCATATTCTAAAGAGTTTTTCATCGAAAATATTCTGAATTTTGTTGAATTAGTTCTAATTTGAGTTCAGATAAATTCGTAGTATTTTTTTCCACACAATTTTTTTCTGTTTCAGAACGGTTCTTCTGAATGATTTGCCTTTAGAAATGGATGAAAATAAATTTTTACCTGTAATAAAACCTTTAGTCCTGAATCACAATGAAACAACCCTAGATTTGGCAGCTGGCAGCATCGGATTTTTCGTTTTTCCAGATGTGAAGGTAATATTAGGATTTAGGTATATATAAAAATTGCTGTGATAATAAAAAATTTTCGATATGTACTTCTAACTTATTAAAAAGTTTTAGTACCTCATATCTGGAGTCATATTATATCTTTTGAAATTTTTAGTTTCGTGACTTTTTCACGAGTATCTGTATTTTACATTATAATAATCTCACAACTCTCAAAAGCTTGAAAATCTTGTATTCCAAAACAAAACTGATTTAATAAAAAATTTCGAATCTAAAAAAAATATGAAAAAACTTAGCTCTATTTCCTATTTGACTTTGAAGTATCCTTAGACGAGAGTAAAATAATTTTAATTTCAGTTCTTGTTATCTTCTCCTTTGTGGGAATTTCAACTTCACTCGTATTTAATACTTGCAATTAACATAATGCATAATTTTAACTAAATTCATAAACACATTCTGAAGTTTCACAAACTTTTTTTGAAATATATTTTTAAATTATTCGCAATCTTTAGAATTTTCTATGTTATTCCATTTTATAGAAATTTTTCTGATTCATATATTTTTACCGAAATATTCGAAATTATAGATGAACACTGTACAATATTTTTTTTTTAAGGAATGTCACATAGTTTTTATTGTCATATAATAATTGTAGAATTTTATTGCAATCTACAAAATTCATCAACCTTTCTTGATCTACGAATTCGTTGAATATTTTTTAATAGTTGACAAACTTTAAAATTTTCGATATTTTTTAATTTAACAACATTTTTTAAATTTCTATATTGTTTAACGTTTATAAAATATTGATGACCTCAGAACGATAAAATTATTAAGTTAAAAAAAAATTCAGAAAATACATCACAGTATGAGTTTCGCTAGATTTTTAAAATTCTTCACACTCTACAAAATTTATAATTATATTTTAAGGTTTTAAAGGTTTTTCGAATGTTTAATCAAACACTTACAACTTTTCATTTTCCAATGTTTAAAATTTTTAAAATACTAAAAAATTTTTAATTTTTCGGATTTCCAGATTTTTTTTATATTTTCAAAATTATCAACGATCTCCGTACGATAAAACTTTTTTGATTTGTAAAACGTTGGGAAATTGAAGACATCATCTGTAGTTTATTTAAAGTTTCAATTCTTTCTACAATTTACAAAATTTATCGATATTTTCTAATATTTAATAAATTTTTCAAATGCTTTATATATATATAGAATGATACACGATCCTTGATACTTTGAATATTTTTTAATTTTCGAAAATGATTAAGCTTTTACAGTTACAATTGAAATTTTCAATACCATCAATATAAAACATTTGTCGATCTAGCAACGTGTTGAAAATATTTTACACCTGTAGTTCGACGACATTCTCATAGTGTTTTACAACTTTCAAAAATCAATTAACTTTTCCTATGATTTTACAAATTTCTCGTATTCCTTAAAATTGTTAGCAATCTGTTAAATAATTTATTTGTGTCATAAAAAAGACGATATGAATAATTTTTAACATTCTGAATGTTTTTACTATTTCTAAATATTTCCCAAATTTCAAACACAATACAATCTGTTGAAAACTTTATGAATTTAAGAAAAATTTGGATATACCGCATTTTTTTCAAACTCTCAAATTCTTCAAGATTTTCTTAAGAATAAAAAAATTTTGTTTCTATATATTTGGAAAAAATATAATAGAGCCCCCTACCCCCCCCCCCCCATTGCTCGAGTCCCAATTACTGCCCACTCGAAAAAATCACGTTCCACACGGAGAAAAATCGTTTGGTTACAGCAGCCATTAACTTAGTAAATTATGGATCCACCAAAGTTTTGTTCACTACAACTAAAACTTTGGTTATGATAACCAAAGCTTCTGTTATAACAACTAATGCTCAATTTTCATGACTAATCATTAAGTTGCAATAACCAATAATTTGGTGGGTTCATATTTAACTAAATCAATGGTTGCTGTAACCAAAAATTTATCTCCGTGCACTACACCTGATTATCATTTTTCCATACTGTCTTCATTTCTCTTCCTCGATAAACTAATAATCATAACCCATTATCGCAATGATATCCTCATTACTAATCTTAGGTGCTAGCTTGCATGAACGACGACGAAACCCAAGCCACCGAGGCGATGCTGGCGCGAGCCGCGAGAAAAGCGGAAGTGGGTCAAGAACTCTTCGCGACGAACGAAACAATACTCGAATCGATGCGAAATCAAAGCGCTCCGTTTGCGACTAACGAATCGAAAAAAGCCCCAGGCAATGGAATAAGAAAACCCGCCAGGATCGAGCCTCAAAAACGACTGGAAAGATTGGAAAACGTCGCGGGCGATAAAACGCAGGCGAACGCGACCCGGAATATCGGGCAAACCCAAGATCGCAACGACCCGTCAAAAGCGAAAACGTCACTTGAACCGAGGATAAGTTACGGCTTGCTCTCCAACGAGGAAATAAGAGCGAAACTGCAAGAGTACAAACAGCAATTGTCGAGCTTGAGAGACGCGAAGAGGGAAGAGCCGCGAGATCGAATTACCGCCAGGGCGCTTCGCGAGTTGGAGGAAACGCAGAAAAGCGAAGCCGAGACTTTCGTCAGCGAAATCGAGTGGATTTTGCGGCATATCAACGCGAGCGCTAACGGGGCGAAATTAAATCCAAGGCGCCGAAGGGATTTGGCTTATGAGGGATACAGAACTGGGCAGAAGCCGGAGCTGGACGAGAACGCGATTGGAGTGAACAGGTACGAAACCATCATTTTTGAATGTACATACGATAAAGTCATGAATGGATTTCTTGTATACATGTTCACGTAAATTTTATGTAAATATCGTGTCAACAGTTTACCTGAACTATAATGGAGTGAAAATGTTCTTTGTTTTCCCAGTCACTTTATTTCATTGTCGACGTTTCGATTCTTAGTGCAGAATCATCTTCATTTTCAGAATTCATCTCATGTTCACCATTGTCATCTACTAACATTCTAATGATCGCTTATTATTGTTAAACCCTGGTCCTGGGTATTAAATATTCCTCCTATGTTCATTGATTCTTTTTTCTCAATGCATTTAAATCTTTCAAGTGTATTTGAAATGCGGTATGAAAACTGAAAATTGAATCTCTTAAGTCCGTTCTCAATTCTTTCACTAAGATCATGAATGTAAGGTAGGGTTATTGAATTTATATTTTTTCCCTTCACTAAATTCCTCGCTTCATTATTACTATTCATTGATTAGAAATTAATTTAATTACTAATTCGAATAATATAACTAATGAGGAAATTATTATAATTTTTAGAAATTAGTACTATAGTTTACGTGAACTGTTTACGTAAATATATTTACAAGTTACACATGGGATTGAGGATGAGGGCGATCGTCCCCCATTCCCCCCTCCAAATTCTATAACCTGTAGATATTGTATGATTTCCTGCAATATTTTTTATTTTATTATTTTTTATTTTTATTTTCTAGTCATGAGAAATACACTTCATTCCACTATTTCAACTATTCGAGAAAATTTTTCAAAAAACGAAATAAGTCATCTCAATAGTCCTTTGCATAAAAATAATTTTAAAAAATTGTCATATTCTTCTATTGTAATGAAAATTTTCCCGAAATTCAAATTAATTGTATCAACTTTTTCCACAGAGATCTGAACATTACAGCGTTATTACAAATCGCTGTTAAAAAATTTTCTTGAAAACTGTTTTACAATGAAGACCGAAACGTTAAAATAGTGGAGCAAAGTTTTTTTTTTTTGTAAACTGGAAAAGTAATAACTTTTTGATGTATTAACTATTATGTATTTACGTATGCGAAATTTTTATCTTGTTTATTTCTATAGTATGTTTTTAACTAATTATTGCAAGTTCTAGAATCTGAATGGTGAATAATAGATCCTTCTATGGAAAATTCGGATTTTATAAAATAAAGTTTTACTTTCTTTTTGGGGAACTTTTAATTGCACAAAACACAATTCAAGTATTTCAAGTTCCAGAATTTTAGAGATTTTATTTCTATGAAATGAATTCTTGGTCGAGAAATCCTAACATTCTGAAATCATTTTTTGCCGAATGTTAAAATTCTATACTTGTAACATTTAAATAGATAAATGCAGATTTTAAAATTCAACAATAGAAAATTCTAGCCTTTTCTATTTTCGGTAATGTAGATTTATCAAATTTTTACCGTCGAGTTTTATATTATTTAAATCTATATTATAAATAATATAATTCCAGAACTCCAATTTAAATAGTATAATTTTCAAGATCCAGAGAATGTAAAATAAACATATTTCTTAAATTACCAATTCTAGAATGAATGATTATTTGAGAACTAAATATTCAGGATTGCAAATCCTTAAATACAAAATTTTTGATTTTTTTAGTTTCAGATAAAATATTTCTAAATTTGTAATTTTACAATACACAGTTCTCTCGTCCTGATACTTAAATTATTAAATATAACATTAAATCATTTCATTTTAAACCTCGTAACTTTAAATTTTAGAAATCTGTATAGCAAAATTTTCCAATTCCTATATTATTTCCTCGAATTTTTAAAAGAAAGAAATTTGAAAATAATCTATGAAATAATTTTTAGAAAAAATTTAATTTCTTCAATTATTAATTCTAGAAAACAGAAGTTCCTAATTCTACGAGGAAGTATTCTGGAACTTCTAGTTCGAGACAATTTATTAAGATCCTTAATTAAAAAACATATTCTTTTAGAATTAGTAATTATTCGGGAATAAAATATTTAGAGTTGTAACTTTCGAATTCTAGATTGCTAAAATACGAGTATTCTAAAATTTATAATTTTACAAAACAGAGTTTTGCGATTCTGATACCTAGTATATTGAATGTGATAACATAAAATCGCTAAATTTTTCATCTTAGAGCATAAAATTATGAAACTATATTGCAGATAATAAAATTTCAAAACTTTGATTTTAATAATATATCCTTCAAGAGCCAAAGGAAGAAAAATATACTATTTGAATTCTCAATTACAGAAAACAGAAGTTTTCGTTTCTCTGAGAGACTATTTATCTATGATATTTCTCATTACTTTGAATTCTAAGATAAGTTGTTTGAAAATTGAATATTTAGACTGTCAACCTCTAAAACAGGAAATTCTAGATGTCTTTAGTTTCATATCAAATATTCTAGAGTCTTAAATTTTCCAACACAGAATTCAACAATTTTTATACCTAGAATCTGATACATGACAGAATTAATTTATACATTTTTAACACCAGAGTATCAACTTCTAGAAACCTACTCTATAAAGTACAGAATTTCAAGATTCTGATCCTTATAGTAAAAATCTTTAAAGTCAGATAATATCAAATATAATTTACATTACTTTTAAACTTCCAACTCGTACTGCACAAAATGAGAAATTCACCATTTTCCTATTCAAAATAGACAAATATCCCCAAACAAACCTATTTTCGACCGATTTCTATACCATTTCACTCAAAAACTCATTCATCAAATTCTCCCTTTTACAAGTTTCGATTCTCGGTGCACTCGTCAATGATTGCGCTTGTTCCCAAACAACTAACATTGTCAAACCCTTCAAATAGGAAAACTTTCCCGTTCCCAATCGAAACGTTCCGCAAAGAGCCAGAGGAACCTCGAATAACCTTAGCCGATGAAAGGGCTTTCCCGAGGGACGAGGAATACGAGAAAAGTCTCTACGCCAGGAAAACAGACCTGAACTCCTTATTCGGCGAGGAAATGATTTCTCAGGACGACGATAACGCCAAAGACTGCAAATGCAGGGTGATCCGAAAAGGCCTCAAAATCTGCCCAAGCTGCAAAACTTTCATTTTCTTCTCTCGAACTCGAAGGAACGCGCCGGAAAAATCTTCGGAAAAAACCACCCAAACTAGACCAGAAACCCAGTCCAACTTCACCATCAAATCTTTCTTCGAGCGACTCGAAATCCTAACCTCAAATCTCAAATCCATCAAAAACGAGCTGACTCGTCGTTATATAACTTCAAGTAAGACTACAACAACCGAAAAAAGTCCTCGAAAAAAAAGGAGCTCGGAAAACTCCGGGTATTTCACGTTGGAAAAAAGCCTGGAGAAAAAGAACTTTTACGGTAATGGCAAGTTGGGAGTCAAGAAAGAGAAATACTATTCGTATTTCAAAAAACCCTTTAACGTGAAAGCTCGAGTTTCCAAGGGAAAAAGTGCGGGGGGCAAGGAAAATTGCGTGAGATCGAAAATCTTCAAGAAAGACTTGACCCACGATAGCGCGAGGCTAAATGCAGATGAAATTGCCGGAGAAGTTTCGATCGCGAAAGTTCTTCAAAGGGAACGAAGGCAAACAGATGCCAGACGAACGGCTTACCCGGGTACAATTAAAATCGGGGATTTCTCCAATGGTTTTTCCGACATTTTCCGCAACTTTCGAGGGGATGTTGCGAACGAAGAGGTGGAAAACGAGAAGCTGACGACGTTGATAATCAGGACTTTACCGAAACTGGAAGCTTTGGTGACCGACAGTTTGGGAAAAGCGAAATTTTTGAGTGGAATTTTGAAGAGCGCGATGGACGAATATGATAGGAAACATGGGAGAAGTGCGATTTTAGGGAAACTCGTGAAGAAAGATAATAGTTATAAGACCGTTGAGAGAGTTGGAATTGCAAAAACAATTGATAATGCTTATTATAATATAAAGAAGTTTTTGACAGTTTTGTCGACTTTGTCGAAATTTGTTTTAGACGATTGAAAAAGTTTTTTGAGATTGTATATTTTGCTATTCAGGGTTTGTGGTTACTCTGCTTATCAATAAACAAATAATGAATATCCGTTATTTATTTTCTTCTTAATATAAATAGCTTTATAATCTAGGTTTGGAAGCGATTTTCGACAATTTTGGAAAAAGAATATTGGTTGAAGCATAAGGATATTCACTATAGTTTATTTCTAACTGAAAAAAATAACAAAAATAATAATTAAAAAATAACGACAAAAATAAAATATGAATAATATTATAATAATTTTTAAAACATGTGCAAATTATGATTTAGTAGTACATGTATGATTTTTCTTATTATGTATCTTCCAAATTTAACTGCTTTAGAGAAACTTTTTCTGAAAAGAAAAATCAATAATTTACAATAACACAGAATTTATCAAATCTTTCATTTGCTTGTACAAAATTTCTCTGAATTTTCTGATGCTGCTGACAACTACTCGAAAAGTTCTGCAATCTAATCGACGAGAAAAATTTAAGCATGTAAGCATGTAAAACTTTTCCAAGCTGCTTACGTACTCTATCAAATTTGTTATTATAAAGTTCATCGTTGTTTTTACTCTCATCGAATTACGATTGAAAGAAGTGTTCATTTTCAGTAGACAGAATTCAACAATATTTTGATTTTATGATGCTCATTAGTTTTTGAATCAAAAAAACGTTGCAACAAAATTTTAAATGTGGGGGGGGGGTGTCAAACTAAAATTTCAAAAAGATCATTTAACATACACATATTATATTTATTTATATGTACAATAACTATATATTCAAGTATTGGAAAATCTCAAGAATCACATATGCTTCTACTTTATCAAAAATATTTTTTTTAATCATGAATTTGTTGTTTTTAATTTTTGCCTGTATTTATGTAATCAATTGGAATTTATATGAGTTTCCATATAAACTTTTGGAATCTCACGTTTGAGGGTTCGATGTTTTTTTTAGATTTTTGAGAAAATTATACCTACGCAGATTATTTTTCTGATGAACTGTTAGTATTTTAAGTTTTTTTTTATTAATTTTCAGTTTTATGAAATTCTGAAGAATTTTAGAGTACTTTTTTTTATTTCTAGTACTTTAACGGATTCTTATTGAATACATTCTAAAAATTTTATACCTGAGAAATCGAAATTTACTAATTTTTTTATATTTTCATACAATTTTTAAATCTATCTTGAAATAAATTTTTTTTTAAGTCATCTAAATCTTTCAATATGTTTCGTGTTTCTCCAGTATTTAAACAATTTAAAAGATTTTCTAGTATTTTTATGAATTTCTTGTAGATTTCTAAAATTCTATAATTAAAAATTCAAAGTGAAATTACTAACGTCAAGAGAAACGGGAGCAGCGAGATGTTTGGCGTAGGTTTTTGCGTAGGTTTTTACAAAAATTCTATCAATATGGATTCAAAATGTATTCTAGATTTTTTATACTTTTCTATTTTGCGTACTTTTAGTTATTCACAAAATATTGTGGGTTTTGTAGAACTTTAAGCAATTGCTAAATTGATATGTAAAATTTTATGCTCTGGAATTCGAAGTTTCATAGATTTTAACTATTTCAAAAAATTTTATAAAGAATATTACCTTTATGAATTTTTTGTATTTAATCGATTTCAAATATTTCTCGCACTTTTCTAATATCATAGAATTTGAATGACTTTTTGATATTTCTATGTATTTTTATAAAGATTTCTATCTAGAATTACATGTAAAATTTTCAGTTCCATTAATTTTTTGTAATGTTTTTTTTTTTTTTTTTTTAATAAAATGATCTAAAGATTAACAGTATATTGATGATTTCTAGTATTTTTAGTACCTTTCACATTTTGTAGTATTTATCAAATTCAGTAGTATTTTGTAGTATTTTCATAAATTTCACAACAATTCCTAAATCCTTCATTATAGTTTCAACCTTTATTTTACTATAAACAGTCTAATAAATTACTTTTTTTCATGTACGAATTATAATGTCAATTTATCTAACTATAAGTACTTTGTCTTGAAATTTAAATTATTATCATATTGATTGTATACTCAAGAAAACCATAGAAATCTCCTATTTTTTTCCATGAACTTACCAAAAAATTTTAAAATACAGACATTAACTCATAGCTTTCTTTTTAGCATAAGTTCTGAGTTTTTCTCATCAATTTGTGTAATTGTCAAATACTGCAATAAACTTACAATGTTAAGTTATATATTCACAAGAACATTCAACGAATTGCGATGTTCTTACCTGATCATCTTTTTTTTCAATACATTTACAAAGAAATTCCTCATTTTTTCAAAGTTTTCATCCCTAATAAAAAAATTCTCCAAAAGTCTAAGGTCGCGTGGTAAAATATTAAAACCTGATAAAAATTTATTACAACAAAGAAAACTTCGAATTTTCTAATAATCGAGTAAAAAATTGCGAACCTTACAATTGTAAAAGAAAGTACCAACTCATTTACTTACTCCACTTTAATTATCCTCGATCTCTTTGTCAGTAAAAACAATAAATACACCTACAGATATCATGTGATTTTTTTCGCAACTAATTATAAATTCTGCCATTCGGGTACAGAAAAAAAAATAGAGCGCCTCATTTTCAATGATTCCAATAGCAACCGAAAACAAAGAAGAAAAGGCCCATCGCAATAATGACACGTTGACGTAATTTGCGATTGTAACATATTATTGAGCAGAGTTTTTATTCTTCGCGGTTTCGAGAAGCTAACAATATAGTTTCTTCGTATGAAAGCGATATGTTCATGTGACGCTCTCATTAAAATTGTTAGCCTTTTGAAATCGCGGTCGGCGATTTCGATTTCGCAACATTCAAATGATATATTATGGAGCACCGTTTGTCACCTGTTCACTCGCACGTGCAACGCGCGAATCGTCTCAATGCACATCCAAGTCTAGTTTCTTTGCAAGTTCACGGTGACTCGGTTCTGTCATTTTTCATAAATAATCGACCATTTGCCTTGTTTTGGATTTGGGTTCGGAAAACATCGTCTCGGTTTAACATGAAAAATCTTCGTTGACGTCTGTGGAAACAAACTTTTTATTCCAAGTGAGAAACAAGTTTTTGCATTTCGGAATTTTCGATTTCGTCTATGACTAAGAGTGATCGTCCAATTTCGGAAATTTGGATTTTTCGCGAAGTGAGTTGTTTGTCAAAATTTTTGGATTTTTCGGTTTTTGAGTAGTGTTTTTGAAATTTAGTTTCGGTACTAAAAGTGCTACGAATTATATAAAACACAAATATTTCAAGTAGTTTTTGATGATGGTAAATTTTCAAGAGCTGCAGAGGCGCCGGAACCAAATTTTTTTGTGGGGGGCAAAAACTTTGTTTATATATATATAATTCAATTAATCATTATTGTTTTAACTTCATTGCTCTATTTTATTGCAACATACTGTTGAATTATTACACGAATATAAAATAACAATAATACTTAGATCGAAATTAATGTTGACAGTTTAATAATTTTTAAAAAATTATTTTAATTTTATATTTTATTTTATTCATAATAATTTCAAATCAATTAAAATTCAATCGATCGACTGATTTATTCAATATTCTTAAATTATAATCAAAATCCTCACTGAAAATTTCAACTCGGGAAGATTTCAAAAATTTCATTAGGGCCTTTCATAAATTTTTAAAATCTTATAGGTCGCTCTTATAAGATTTCAAAAAACTTAGAAGAAATTCCAGAGTCTTTTAGGTTTTTTGAAAACCTACAAGCAAAAATTATAAAATTTTCGACAACTTATATAGCTTACTCTTGAGACTTCAGAAAACATGGAAGAATTTAATTTGTTGCCTCATAAGAATCTAATGAATTTCAAATTAAATTTCGCAAATATTATAAAGTTTTTTTTAATCTTATAAGATATAGAATAACAAGGAATACTGCGTAAAATTTAAATTTTACTTCACTGAAAAGTGAAGTAAAAGTTATATACTAACAATTTGATACGATGCAAAAATATTTACACTTTAGGAGAATAAAAAAATGCAGTCTACAGCAGTTTTTGTGTTTTTTTTATATATGACCATTGTTTGTGTTTTGCAAAATGTTTTGACGTTCTAAAATCTCGAAAAACTGTGAAAAATGTTTTTAATTGTTTATCTTCTATATTAGGCGAGTTAATGATGAAATTACATCTTTTAAATTAAATTAAAAATGGCTACTATATCTTTCATAAAAAATTAAATATTTTCGAGCTCTGACATGCTTAAAAATTTTATCGGTCTACTGTACATATCAAACTCGCAGTGCCGGATTAATATAGAGGCAAAATAGGCAAATGCCTAGGGCCCCACGAAGATGGGGGCCCCGCAAAGATAGAGAATTCGAAAAAACACGTGCTCCGTGGCAGAATTAGGCCCCCAAAAAACCAACAAAAGAAAAAATTTTTACCTTGTATGACAAATCTCTCTCTAAAAAAAAAGGTCACCAATTTCCAAAAACTCTGGCACTGATATTCCACCCCCAGAAAAAAAGGGCCCCCATATTGATGGTTGCCTAGGGCCTCGTTAAAGGTTAATCCGGCCCTGCAAACTCGTTACTCTTAAATAAGTTCTGAAAATTTTGAGAAAAACTTAAATAATAAAAAAACTTCAAATTTTCAAGCATTTTTAGCGTTTGTTTGTTACATTTTGTAGTTTAAAAACGTTTGGCAATTTTTTTGAAACCCATACATGAATCATACTTAAACTACGAAGTTTCTTTGATGACTATTGAAATTTTCTTAACTGCTGAGTTTTTTCGAAATTCTATCAGTTTTCTGAAAATGCCAGGCAATTATTTTTTCCCTCTGAGTTTCAAAAACTTTTTCGCAAAAACTGTAAACTTTTTCAGTATGTTTTATAACGATCATTTTTTGGATTTTTCATAATTTTTCTGTAGAGCTAACCTTAAAAAATTTTCGAACGTACTTTTTCAAGAGAATAACATAATTCGAAATTCAATTTTTGACGCTAACCATAATTGTTGGGGTGGGGGGGGGGGGCAAAAAGCATTGCTTGCCCCCCCCCCCTGTTCCGGCACCACTGAAGAGCTGGAATTAATATCGGAATTTTGGGAATTAGATACTATCTTCATTGTTGATTGTGTCGAATTCATTTTTTGTAGGAATTATGTGAAACTTTTTTAAAGTTGATTATTTTACAGTTGGGAAATCAAGACATTAGATGAAGTTACCAAATTTTTTTTAATATCAGATATTTACGGTTCTCGAAAATCCTTAAATCGAGATTCTGAAAACGACTTGATTTTAGCTATTTGTTATTATCATTATGTTACTATTATTGACGAATGGAAAATCTTTCAAAATTCAAGTAAATCAATTTATTTTCAGTATTTTAAGAATAAAACTAGAAAGAAAATTTTTCGATACCATACTATTCCGACCGAAATTTTATAACCGCATAAAATCGAGTTTTATGAATTTCAAAACTCTTTTATAGTGGTGATTTTATAGACCTTTATCTAATATGATTCTGTGATGTCTCGGCACAACCTAATAAGTCCATTTTGCTATAAGGCTCAAAATTTATACAGCATATAACGTAAAATGAACCTTATGGCAAAATGGACTTATTCGCTTATGCCGGGACACCACAGAATTATAGAGAAAATTTAAAACACGGAATAATTTCCTCTTTCAAAAAAGGAAATTTTTTATTTCATCATGTAAGTATCTAACGTTCATTAGATTCCTGAACAAATATATAAGGTGAAATTCGGCAGAAGTGTTTCTATAACATAGCAGAAATGATACAGAAATCATTAGGAAACGTTTAAGTTGTAAGAATAGCGGCAATAATTCACGAAAACATATTGAATACTACTCCAAGTTTTTGCAGTATACAACCATTAAATATTACATTTCAAAAATATTTCATTGACGTTACGCAACAATAACGTAAAGATTTGAAAAACATAAAAGTTATAGAAAAAATTGATTTTTATATCTGTCTGGAATACTTCTGTCACATTACTGGAAAATAAAATCCTCCGGATTTTCCGAGTGGGCTTGCAGTTCTGTCAAATTACAAATTAAAAAAACATATGTTTTAGCATTTCTTGTGTATCTAACTTGTTAGATTTGTATGAAATCGTATGAAAAAAAAATTTCCTTAAAATGAGAAGTTAATTTATTCACCATCAACGAAAATGATCCAATTTTACAATATATATTCAAAAAAATTCTTCTGTTACGACGTATTACAAAAACATGAAATAATTCTATTCCTCAGGGCATAAATCCATAATAACTACAAACCATGGCAGAAATAAAGCAACGAAAAAAAAAATCAATCCACTTTTGGTACGTCTTGATTCTCTACTTCGTTACATTTGGGATCACAAATGCAGTGACTGATGTAAACAACACCAGGTAATCTCAATAATATCGAAACCGCAGAAATTGAAAGTTTTTAAAGTATTCAAAAATATCTCACACTTATAAACAAAAACTACTTGGATATCATTCCTTAGAATAATTCACATTTTTCTCTCTACAACTCAAATACCTAAAACTTGTAAATTTTTTTCCCAACGTACAACCATGTAAATCATTTTCAGGATCGCAACCACAAACCAAAACACTTCCAACGTTTTACCGAACGAACAAAATATCGACAGGGACAAAAAAACGTTCCTTCGCTTGATTCCTAAAGAAAATATATCCCAACCCCTCAATACCAGACACAGAAAAGACATATCACGTAACGCGTTACTTTTACAAACCAGACACCTACAACATAACAATTTATGCAACGACACAACCATGCCCTCACAACAATTACAAAATTTTTCCATATTAAACATCGATAAAACCGCAGATCAAGTAACGTCAGACACGAATCTTAACTATAATTATAGAACCACTTCCGCGAACAGTCCCAATTTCATTTTCAAACCAAATGACACGAACAATAATGTAAGTTTTTATTCATTTTTAAACAAATTAAAGAACGATTTTCTGTCAACAACAATCAGTAATCAAAATTCTAATGAAAAAATTACAAGAAAGCCAAGAAGCAGCAAAGCCCAAGAATTCGTTTGTCGCTGTCTTGACGATGAATGCAAAAACCAAAAATGTGATCCACAAGAAAATTCAAGTGAAGAAGAAGAAAATCGTAATGAACGTTTTGTTCGCAAAGAAATTCGTCCATATCCATCTTTCATCGTCAATACCGAAGATACCATGCAAAGACCAGCAACTTATAAAAGACAACTTTTATACAATCCTCGAAGTCCTTTCGTGAACGTCTACTACCCATCATCTGGTGTCGATAACCTTGAACCTTCAGAAGTTATAATCCCTTACGTTCCGAAAGCAGATCGTATCAATTTTGAAGTTGAAAAAATTCCCTACATTGCAGAAAGTAACGATCAATCGAAAAATGAAAGAAATGTGCCCAAACGCCATATTGGCCGTCTATTACGTAGATTAAAGAACTCACGAGGATATATTCCGGATGATTTCGATAGTTTAGGTGATAACATAAACGGGAAAATATTAGGTTCCAGTGAAATCATGGCACAAAATGAATTATGGAATAAGCTTAAAGAAACGTTTAATTTATTCAAAGGCATGACGAATTACATCGACGTTTATATCCGCCCCGCAGACTGTAACAACTGTCTTCAGAAGCCTGAAAATATTCGCCCCATCACACCATCATCAGCAACTACGAGAGAATTTGAACGCAATAAAACAACAGAGTCTACTCACAAATCTGAGGAATTTGAAAAAAAAAAGACGGCAATAGGCTCCCCCGAACCGGCCAAACCTGCCATATTTATACAAGATGAGGTAAAAATGAAAAAGGAAGAAGATACAAATAAAGAATCAGAAGAAATAAAGGCACAAGAAGTGATAGTGACTGACCCTGTTCCAGAAAACAAAAATAGAAAATTATCCTTCAAAAATCACGGCGCTGTATTCATGTCAGATTTGCAGCCGACATACAATAGGAAAGGATACAAGAACCTGATGTTAAATGAATACCCTGGAAGTTATGAAAACTCAAAGTACTCGAGATCTATGATGATGGATGAAGATTTACCAGACAGATACAACAGTAGAACATATCCAGCCCATCTTTCAAGAGATTTCAGAACATCCAGACCTCGCAGAATCTCTGAGGTAACATTGCTCAACGCCATCATGAATGAAATTATCAATGATTTTGTGAACGAAAAGCGTACTCGCAAGCAAAACGTTTACAACCACATATCGGAGTTGATGAAATCAGGAGAAACCGAACTGCTACCTCAAATAAAAGACACTCCAATTCTGAAGCACTTGTTCAAGTTGAAACCTGTCAGAGCAATGTTGCTGAATAGGGTCAAAGAGATTCTCAACGAGGTTGAGCAAATGGCAAGTCAAGTTTCTACGAAACATCTCACGGATGATATGATTGAAGAGAATTTGGAAGAATTTATTGAGAACATACCCATTGTTCATCCGACAGTGGCAACTACTTTGGCGGTGGAAGATGAAAGCCAAGAATGGAAGTCGAGTCTCATGGAAGATCTGCAAAGATCAGAGGCATCTACAAGACTTGGAAATCTACTAGATGAAGTTGGGGAATTCCTAGAACAAACTGGAATGAGTGTTCTAGTAGCTAGGAATCCTGTTGTCAAAAATGTCATTGTAGACACTATTGAGTTCGATCTGGTGAACAACAGAAGATACGATGTGAGCAGAGAAGAAATCAGGAACGCGGTGAATTACTATCTTTATCCGGAATTCGGAGCCAGATTGCTGCCTATAAGAAAGATCAGAAAAAAGGAAATCACGGAGACACCGATCACTGAAGCAACGAGTTTGCCAACGAACAGAAAAAACTTTAAAACAAGTACATTCAAAACTTCCTCCGTCGATGAAACGTCGGATGATTCGAAAACTGCAAAAGTGAAGAGAATGAAAACCAGATCTTCCACCGAAAAACCCATTGAAGTTATACTGAATTCGGAAGACAAAACACCGACTGCTTATTATTCTGAAGAAGGGATTGTGAATTATTTAAGTAAGCATCGAAATGAAAATTTCGGGAGAAGAGGGAATGGGAAGTTGGCTGCTGAAGATCATGTTCAAGGATTGTCAAGTACGACTATGAGCTTCAATGACCAAATAAGCAGACGTTCAAAACCGAGCATAGATAACTTTAAAAATGAAGATGAATCAAAAGTAGCTGAAGATAGTTCCAATGAACTATCTTCTGACAACAGTGAACAAGAAAGCTATCCTGCAAAATATTCTAATCCCCCTGAAAAATATACGACATCGATGGATTTCGAAATTGAAACTGAAAATAACGATTACGTTTATCCATCAAGATCACGAAGAACTGACGATAATTTTAGAACTCGGGACAGGAAAACAAGGAAAAATCCGAAAAAAACTCCAGCAGAAAGGTCAACATCTACAGAAAATGAAGAGAACTCAAATGATTCAAATTCTGAAAAGTTCATGAATTTCAACGCCAAAAAGCGTGCATCAAAAAATATCGGAGCTTTGAAATCTTATTCCAAGAAAAAAGAGCAACCAGATTATGAAGCATCTAAGGATGCTGGTTTCAAGGACAAAACTTTCGTTCTTGAGGATGAAGAATCAAGTCACGAAAATTCCGAGTATTCCGCAAAAACACTTGAATCGGAACAAGGAGACGAGGATCAAAAATACAGTGGAGATTTGAATTACGACAGTGTAGGATTTCCAAAACAAGTTTCTGTTCTCTCACCTGGAGAAATCAATCAGCGTGTGAACGTCAACTTGACATCAGAAACATCGAGCGAATATGATCCTGAAAATGAAGCTTCAATAGTAGATAGTAAAAGTGTCAAAGAAGACTATCATTTGTCAGAAGAAGATTATTCAGCGCCATCAATAAATGATCTTCGTGATTATACAGAATCTTCAGTGCAGGAAACACTACCAAGTTACAGAAAGTCGCAGGTTTTTGAAGAAAACAGCGATGATTCAGAAGCTCGAGTTGAAGACGTTTCCAGCAGTTCCCTGTATAAGGCCGAATCAAACTGGAAAAATCGAAAGAAAGGTGCTGAAAATTCACCGGAACGAGATAGGAATAATTACGATCTAGGAACAACACATCCAATGAGTGTTGATTTGTTAACAACAAGAAAACAGAAAATGTACCAGTCGGAAATGAAAGAGAACTCTAGTGATCCGAGTTTATTTTACGTTGAAAATAAAGTAAAATTGCCCATTCGAATTATTAAGCGACATGATAATTCTTCGCTTTTGACATTATTCGGATCCATTTGTAAAAAGGTTCTGAACGATAAATGTCCATGTTCAACGGCTGAAAAAAGGAGCATCGTTAAGAAGGAATCGAATCAACGACCGGACAATGTACGATCGAAGAGGTCAAATACTGTATTCATGCAAAAATATAAAGTCAACAATAATGAAAATAATACTTTTCAAATTTACATAGCTTCACGTGATGAGGGATCGACATTGGATGAAAAAAATGGAAATTATGTGAGTCCTACTGAGAGTGAAAACGGTATTTTTACAGTAGATAATTATTTCGTCAACGATGTGCAGAAAAAAGATGAGAAAACAATGGATAATAATGAGTCTATTCAAAATTTTATCAGTATTGAAAAAGTACCTGAAAAAGATGGAATTCGAATTTTGCTGGATGCTGTTAATAATTTGGAAAGTATGGACCAACGTGATGTGCTTCAATTGATTGATATGGTGGAGCTCAAACGAAATTAATTTTATCATGATGGTCAGATTTGCACCCAAATCGGCACGTAATCTTTTAGAAACATTTTCAAGAGCTTTCGCTTAAAATTTTGCATCTTTTCAGAAAGCTTTAAAAAGTATTTCTAAAAGGTGTACTGAAAGCTTTCTAAAATCTAAAATTTCCGCCAGGTGTTTCAGAATTAATGTTTCAGAAATCCTTTGAAAACCTTTCCAAAATCTTTTTAAAAGGTTTTATACATCTTTCAGAATGCTTACTCGAAATACTACTAATTTCATGTTTTTCTCGCTTCGAAAATTACATTTGAAACGTTTCGGATAAAAGGTGGCAGACAACTTTCAAAAGAAACATCACTGAAACGTTTTTATATTTTATATATGAATAAATTAGGTCGAAGACAATTTTTCAAAAAATTTGAAATGGAAGATAGCAGGATCTTTCCAAAAGAAACATTACTGAAACATTTCGTATGAAATGAGTCAGATATCTAACAAAGCAAATATAAACAAAATGTATCAATTGAATTAATTCAAATGAAATATATCAGGCAACTTTCAAAAGAAAAATTACTGAAATATTTTACACGAGACAAATGAAATATCTTTCAAAAAGTACGTTGTAAAAACGTTTTATTATAAAGTTTATAATGTTATGTAAATATTTTCATTGAAACGTTTCAGTTGAGAGTGATAAAAACTATTCATACAGTTACATTCATGAAAGAGTTTTTTAGTTACCCTACACGAAGGTTTCAGCAATATTTTTAGTGAAATATTTCAAAATATATATTTCGGATAATATTTCTATAGAAATCTTCCTTAAGAAAGGTTATAAACACATTTATTACATCCTTTGAAAGAAACATTACAAACGAAAGCATACTGACAGCTTCTTGAAACATTGTCTGATTTTTGAAAAGCTTTCGTGCCAATTGGGCAGTTTTATTACGTCTATTTACCAATATATTATGTTTCATTTTTTGTAGCATACTAACATAAAATACTTGGAACTAACAATTTTATTTTTTCTTCAATATAGAAATTATATCTGATTTTTATTGAGTATGACTATATTATATATTATAGCAAGTATAAGGAAATCAGTGCCTTTTCGATTTTTATTTTTGTCAGGATCTCCAACATTTTCTGAAATCTTACAAAATATGATTCTTTCTCTTGTTCAAGTCAAATTTCAACAAATAGTTATAAGAATTTTGTAATTTATTTTAATTGTAATGTTGTAATAAGAATTGAAAATAATATCGAGATTTAAAATTTGTGTCAGAAAAATGTAATATTTTTTTTACGTCAGTAAATAGAAAAAAAGTTAACTGGAAGAAATAATGTTCATGATTACGAATATACACGAAAGAAATTCTCGAGAAAAACGTTGTTTTTCATGTTTCTATTATAATTTTTACACGAAAAAAGACTTTAAATTGCGTAAATATGTTAAATTTAATTTAAATACACGTATTAAATTAATTGTTCAAAATGCTTATTTCTTCGGATAAATGAATTTCATTAACGCAATTTCGATACATAGATTTTCTGGTTTAAGTTTTTCATTAACGAAGTCTGCTGTGTTTTTGATTTTCATTTTAAATTAACATTGACTTTACGAAGTCGGTTGTGTTTTTGATTTTCATTTTAAATTATCATTGACTTTACGAAGTCTGCTGTGTTTTTGATTTTCATTTTAAATTGACATTGACTTTACGAAGTTTGCTGTGTTTTTGATTTTGATTTTTAAATTAACATTGACTTTACGAAGTCTGCTGTGTTTTTGATTTTCATTTTTAAATTAGCATTGGCTTTATACGA
>JAPYZL010081390.1:0-18406 GCA_030522825.1 Platygaster orseoliae
TGGTAAAAAGTACTAATGTTGGAAATTATCACCACTTCGCCGAAAGTTTGGTAAATTCTACCGCCGTTTCGATAAAATTTACAAAAAATTTTTCTCCGTATTTGCCTCCATTTAATGTTGGTGAATATTTGTTAAATTAATAAGTTTACATTTTAAAGTTAGCGTTTAATAAGAGTAAAAAAAATATCTGTCTTCGAAGAAACCAAAAGTTTTAATTTTTCAGTATGATATTGTTCTGCTTCAATTTTTGTGATTGTACATAGTAAGCTGAAGTAGGTGTTTTTAATTGCAAAGATTTAAAATTCGAGGTTTTAAGTTTTAAGAGTTTAATTTAATGAATTTGATGAATGAAAATTACAATATTCGAATTTTAGAAATATTTCGTTTTTATTATTTCTAAATTTGAAAAGATTGATGTTACTTTGAATTTTTCATGTTCGAATCATGAGAACCGTCAGTCTTAACATAATAAATTAAAATTTAAACTAGACTTCAAATTTTCACTCATTTATGAATTGAGAATCAGAGTTGTTTTTTTTTTTATTTTAAGTTAGTTTATCTTTAGTATACCTTAGTCTATCTTGAACATTCACAATTCCTAATTTTAAAACTAAAATTTTTTTCTGTTGATTTACGTTCACTTTTTTGATTTTTCGTATTCATCCCATTATTTAAAAAAAATTAATTACAATCTTCATAGTTTTTTAATTTTCTAACATTTTTTCTTGAACTTTGACAATTATGATTATATACTCCCTATTTGCCTTTGTATTATATATTTTTAACTCTTTTCAATTTCCTTCTATTCTTTGATAATTATTTCTACTACTGTACTTAGTCATATAATATTTTGGCCTTTTTTGCCAAGCCCGAATTTGAGAAAAAATGTTTTCCGTTCCGCGAGAAAATCGCGAATAAAACTTCGATCACTGAACGTTGAACGCAGGTTTTGCCGAACAACAAAATGGGCGCTCTAACGCGTTAGGCGTTTCCTTATCTGCGTTATCTGACGCGAGAGCGCATTCCCGAAGCGATTTTTTCTACGTCGCTCTTATGTACTTCGGAGGGCGCGTTAAAAAGTAATATGAATCATAATGGCCGTCTCGCGATCCCCGAAGACTCGTGGGACCAGGGTCGCAAGTTCGAAGGAAAGGGGGGGGGGGCATGAAAAGGTCCCTCGAGTGCCCGCAGCTTTCGTCTCAATGTTTTTTTTTATCGTCTTTTGTCACGACCGATCGTGATGTGACCGGGTTCATTATTCTGTATCATCTTTGGATGCGACAGGCGGATCTGTTGAATTTTTTTGACTCGAAAAGTATATTTTGTAAGATAAAATGATTGAATTTGACACATTTTTTACCCGAGTTTTCGGGTTTTTTTGTGACAGTAGCGCGTTAAAAAAAAATTTTAGCACTTTCTCTAATAGTTTATAGTAATTTGCGAAATAGAACTTGGGAGTTTTTACTGTAGTTTTAGAAGTATTACGCATTTTTGATGAAATACCAAAAAAGTTATGGGGGAAACTCAACTTTTATTTTGCAGGTCACCGAAATATTTATCAGGGCAGAAAAACATTGAGAGAAAATGGTAAGGTTATTAAAAGCGAAATTCATTATGATTTTAGAGATAGATTTGATAAGATTTTTTAGTTCTCCGTGATTATAAAAAAAAAAAGGATTATGTGACGTACGTTGGATAACGAAAACGGATTTATAATGTTTCTAATCTATGTGATTTGAAAACGAAACAGTTTAATTTCCTATTTTTTTTTTAATACAATAATTTATATAGTTCTTACGTTTTTCCGTTATCACGTTTCTCATCTTAAAAGTTTACACACGGCAAGAAATATTTGGTTCCAGCAGCCAAATCGTCATTTAGTAAAATATGGACCAACTCAAGTTTTCAATAAGAGAACCAAAGATTTGTTTATTTCAACTATAGTTTTTGTTATGGAAATTTCATATTGGCAGTCACAATGAAAACTTTGGTTTGTCCATATTTCACTAAAAAAATGGTTGCTAGAACCAAACATTTCTCTCTGTGTTGAGTTTGTTATCAGAGGAAAGTGGCTTGTGGTTTTTATAAAAAATTTTGTTTTAATTATGAAATTTAATAGTTAATTACGAAAAAAACCATACCTTGTAACAATTTTTTACCTATAATAAACAAAGTTAAGCATTATGATATTTTTGTAGACAGGCATTAATGTTGCCTTTACGAATTATTATACTTTCGTTTTTATCAAAAAAAAAGACAATACATTAAAGTAGAGGCAGTAAAAACGATTGACAATGTTCCAAGAGCTGGATTTTAGTTGTTCCCAAAAACCTTTAACCAAAATGAACATCTTTGACCTGGCATGGAATATACTATTTAGGGCGGGTTTTGCGTCATTTTTTGGCATAGATACAAATATAGAAACACTGATCAGCACTCGCCTCATTTAGTATTGATTTAGATAACGAAATATTCCAAGATTATAAAGCTGTTCGAGTAATTGATCATCAAAATCTGATCAGGTGTAGACAAATGCCACTGAGGAGGAGAATTCACATTCTTGAAGAAGTTCGAAATTGAGGTTCGAAGGCTAGTTTAGCGTGAAAACTGGAGCTTATACAAGCATTTTCGAGCCTAAAAGCCAGCATTTGTAGTCTTGTTCGACTTCTCTCTAAATCTGAAAAAGTGTCAATAGTACTTATTCATTTTCTAGAAGTGAATTTTCTTCCACTTATACATTATTAAACTGTAAACATAAACCGTTTGAATCAGTGAATACTCACCTTCTTAAAAAGTAATATGTCTTCCATTTTGAAATAACCATGTTTCATTTTTTCATATTCAGAAAGTTCTCAGAAGAGAGCCCATGTATTTCAAATGGTATTGTTTACCATTTTCCCTCATGTCGATTTGAGGCCTTTGACCTCAAACCTCAATCTCCTAAAAAATCAGTTATTCGGGTGCAGTTATTTAAAAAATTCCATAAGAATTGCTGTTGGGCTCTTGCAGTTTACCCTTTATCAATATCGATATAAACTAATTTCTTATCAATAAAATGTGAAATTTCCCCAAATTTAAGGCTAGTCATTTTAAACCTATTAAGGTGACACAGCATAACACATAAATTTCGACTATGTAAGAAATTAAAGTTAATTAATCCTAAATAAGTTGCGGTGAAAAAACATTTTTCCAAACAAAATTTTTCCTTTTGTTCGATAGATAATGGTTAATAATAATTAGTTATGCAAAAAAAAGCATAAAAAATTGATTTATATATCAATGATAAAAAATTATTTGGGCGCCAGTCCATGACTCAAAATTGTCGATTCTAGATTAAACTAAAAAAATTTAATTCTGTTGTATATATCGAATTAATTTTATAGATAATTTCGTGTAAATAACTGTAATTGATCATTTTTCATTGCGTGAAATCAAGAATTTTTTATTTTAGTCGAAGTGTTCTAGCTTAAGTCTTAAGCTGGTTCACATGTTCATATTTTTCAAACAAATCATGCAATAAATGTTTTGTCACCTTAAAAGGTCTCGTCATTTTTCGAGGATCCATTTTATCTGGTCACCAGCTCGAATATGACATTGACGCATGAGTAATCGATCGCGCAAATAGCGATAACCGCCATTTTCTTTTTTTAACGCAAAAATTGGAACGCGCGCTCGTGGCGAGCGAAAAAGGGTTCGAAGGGACGTGAAACGCAAAGGACGGCCTCGAGAAATCGGTACCGCGTGAGGGGTGGCGGACCCCCTGAGAGTTCCCTTGTCGTGTCCCACCCCTGGCACGTCGTTTTCCCTCTCGCGCGTGAGATCATTGGTTCACGCAGTTGCCGCGTTGCTACCACAGTACCCTCGGAATTCGGCATGCCGGCACTCGGCGCAGTTCGAGCCCGGCGTGTGACCTCGTACAACCTCCAGTGGCCCCTCCAGCTGTGTAACCTTGTATATTTCGATTCCCCCGAAAAGCGCCCTTCCACTTCCGGTTCTCCATTTTCTTCTCCGTTCACGTCGAGAGTTTTTTCAGCCAATGGCAAAGCGCGAATAGTGTCTGTACGGTGATACTGTGAGAGGGGGGGAGGGGGGTGGTGGAAAGAACCAAAGTACCAGGAACCAAGAAAACCATATCAGACGACGAGTGACGACCGGATTTTGGAGACTGTACCGAATTTCTGAAGTTATATATTTGAGTAAGTGTGCGAGGTGTTGAATGTTTTTTTTTTCGTCTTCTTCTGGGAATTAGCTTTTGTTTGGTAGCGACGCGAGTGAGGAGGAGGAAATTGGCGTCGTCTGTTGCTCCTCCACACACCCCCAGCGACGCCCTTTGCACGACCTTTTTTTTTCACGTTACCAGCTGTTTTACGTTTCGTTGCGATTTCGGGATAGGAGATACGGGGTTGGGATCCTTTACGCCCTTGACGTCGTCTGGCGAGGTTTTCGATCGCGGAAGCGCTTTTCGCCCGGGTTTTATTTCGAGGTCTCACGTGTTACACGTGGTAGGTAATAGCGGGTTCTGTTATCGGTGGTGATGGGGAGGGAAGGGGGGAAGTGGTGCTGGGAAGAGTTTTTGGAATTGTCCCTTGGGATTGAATAGATAAGAAGGTGTTACTGGTGTATTGATGTGAAAGGCTAGAAAGTTGAGTGGTGGTAATTTGATGAGGATTATTTCCGTGTAGGAATGATGAAAAAAATTATAGGTATGGAATTAGATGAATTAGTGGACTGTCGGTTTTTGAAAAAGTGAGGTTTGTTGACGAAGGAAATTTTTTTCAAGTTCGCACGTGTTACACGTGTGGCAGGTGCGTAGGCAGAGAGGGGTTTTGGGGGTAGAAAGCCATCTTGGAGTTTGGATAAAATTAGTTATTTTTTCGTGTAAAAATAGATAAAATTTATGGTTAGGAATAATGGTAATACAGTTTATTTGTAATGTTGCTTGAAAATAGATAAATAATGAAATAAGTTAAAATTATTGAACATGAACTTACTGAAGTCTCGAGGACATAACTAATAATTGCATGTTAGTTGTTGAAGTTAAACAAAATTCCACATTTTACTAACTCAATAACAACAATAAATGTGGCTTCAGAAGTATTTATTCTTAAACGAAATTCTGTTCATTAATGTTTGGTTAAATAATATAGAAAATGAAAATTCCGAAACTTGTTTCAACCTGGTAAATTATGTAGAAAAATGATTATGAGAATGCTAAGAATCTAAAAAAAAAAAAACTTTGAACCCTGGAGCGTTCGATCGAGAAATTTATATAGAAATCCATTAAAATAAAATCAATTTTTTCAAACTATACAAACTTTGGAAATATACAAAAAGTGATAAAATTTTTATAAAAGAGTTGTTTTTCTTAAAAATCTGAATAAATACTTCCGATCTATTTTCATATATTTTTTAATATTTTATCTATATCTTTTATATATTTAAAAAAATGTATTTTATATATTTGTTTCATCATTATTATTTTATACCTATATTTTTTTATATATATTTTTATATTTTATATCTTAAAGTTCTAAAAAATGTATATAGCAATAATAATAATACTATAAATCTAAAAAAATATTTGAAAACGTGACAAAATCTTATAAATACCAAAAAAAAAAAAAAGAAAATACAAAAAACATATAAAAAAAAAAAAAAAAAAAAAAAACAAAAAACAAAAAAAAAAAAAAAAAAAAAAAAAAAAAAAAAAAAAATCTACAAAAATACTCAAAATCTATAAAAATAATAAAAGTCCTTGAAAATTTCATTTATACTAACAAAATACAAAGAAGACTAGAAATTTATCAATACTCAAAAACTATGTAGATATATAATTTTCTTTAAAATTCCAAAAAAACTTGAATCGTAGAGCATATATAAATCTGTGCGTATAAAAGATACTTTTTGATGAAAAATCAACTTAAATATTCCAAAACTTCGAAATTGTTAATACTATAGCAGCAAGTTCTATAAATTTGCAGAGAAACCATAGAAATATTAGAAACCTATAAAAATACCAGAAAATGGTATAATATTTTATAAATAATATACAATACGGAAATTCTAGAATTCTATCAAATATTTACAATCTGTGTTATTATTTTCACAAAAAGCTATAAAGATATTTAGAACTTTGATTCCTAGAAAAACGATTTTCAGAAAGCTGAATAGAAATTTATAATAATATCAAAATATCCTTGAAGTTTAATAAATACTTAAAAATTATGAAAAATACCAAAACTATTAGAGAAAAAAAAACTTTAACCACGTAGGCTTGAAAATTACCAAAAACGAATTGCATTACATTCAATATGAACATAAAAAATATACGACTCTGGACTTCAAAATTTGTATAACTTTCAAATGCTTAATGAAAAAAAATATAAAAATCGTACTCCCCTAATCAGATTTTCAAAGATGAAAAATTATAGAATCTCAGAGGAATTATATTATTTTGAAATACCCATTCCCGAAAATTCTTCTGCCTATGGCCCTGCATGTGAATTATAGTGGGTTATGTTGAAAGGAGCGGGAGGGAAGTTGAAAGTATTGATAAGTAACATTTTCAAAGTTGTTACATTAACAAATGTGAAAAATTGTTTCCATTTATCAATGTGCTGACTCAATTGTATTCGACATGGTTCTTATTTTCACGATCTAATAATGGGAAAATGGCATTTATGAATTAGAAGGCTTTAAATTTTATACTGTTTTTTATAATCCATTTTAATACACAAAATATAATAATATATTATAAATCATCTAAATAATTGAATGTATGATTAATTCTAGTCTATTTAAATATTATACTTTATATATAAGTGAATTATCGTTGATATGAAAAATCTTTTAAAATCTTATTCTGTTATAATGTTCAATTAAACATTGAAACATGAAAAAATCAACCTTTTTATATTTAATCTTGTTTGACATTCTCCATTAGAATTTTATTATCATAGTGTTTCAATTATTTTAATTCAGAAGTCAAAAATGGACACAAGACAATTTTTTATAAATAGCAATTTTTATGGTAAAAGTAAAATATTGGATATGAAAAAGAAAAATAATGTATAATCAAATTTCAGAATTATATTATTTTTCAAAATGATAAAGTGGAGACACGCAATTTTCGACATTAAAAATTGACCTTCAAAAGATTTAAAATTATTACATGGAGAAAGTTCATAAACTATAATTCAAGATTTACTGATTGAATACTTAAAACTTAGAAATTCTAAAAAGTGATAAATGTGATGGGCATCTTAGTAATGAAAAAATTTTAAACTTACATTTTTTGATTAATAAATATTTACATTGTGGAAAGACGATTTTTTTAGTGAAAAAAAGCAGCAATATGTAGTTCTAAAAAGTAGGAATTCAATTTCAAAAATTTTTAACCTTGTTGCGCGTCCTTCAGGTAGCTCTTTCAACAGCAATGATTAAAAAACAATGACAAACCGGAAACACAGTCATAATATATACAAATGTTCAAGTTCGAACTTGAACAGTGATTGCAAAAATGACACCTAAAAAAATAATAATCAATGATTGACTTTACGCTGATGTCATTGAAACCTACAGAACAATAAGTTTCAACTTATTTATCACAACATCCGAATTAATAATTTAATAATTTTTATTTGTCTATAGTTTGAACAATATCGAATTTTAATAACTTCTTGTCATTTTTCCGAGTTCGTTTTTCTACGAGAAAATTTTCCAAAAACAATTTTTTGAAAATTTTGAGGTTAAAAAATGTAAAAAAAAAATTTTTTTTAACTTTAAAATGGCTACAAACACGTAAACATATATTGTACCATTTTTTTTATTGTAATTTTAAACTACTACAAATTTTTGAGGATTTATCCTGAAACTAAAAATTTCATATGCAAGTATATTTCATTGCCAGTTTGATTCTAATTTTAAATTAAAATACTACTGCTAGAAATTTATTAAATTAAATTCATCAATAAATGTAATTAAATTGGAAAAAATAAGTATTTCAGTATAATATTCACGCGAAAATAAATTTTCGAAAAATGGGAAGCAGAAAATGGATTCCAATAAAGATTTTGGGGAGAATGACCGGCAAAAAATTAAAATAATAAATGAAAAAATGAGTAGTAACTAGTACATTCCACTACTAAAAATTGATCATCATATTTCCGAGTTTTCTGCATCAATTCACAATTTGCACACTTGTTGAAAATTCACCGACAAATTTAAAAGTGCTCTAATAGTTTTTTCTTAAAAGTTAAAAAAACTGTGGCTATTTCCACAAAAACATTTTTGATTTTTCTTTTGTGGTGAAAAAAGCACCAAAGTACTATTTATCTGTTAATACCTGCAAAACTTTTTCAAATTAACGGAGAAAACTTGGAGGTACGATTCTCTAATTTCACTCTGGGAAATGGATTGAAAAATTCTGAATTTTATGATATCCTGATAAAATGTATAAAAGGATTTTTTTAAGTTGGCTTGAATGAGTAAAATATTAATTATCGAATATTTTATACAAATTTTAATGTCAGATTTCGATATATTGGCCGTTTTTCAAAAATAAAAAAAGGTTTCTTAGCTTTGAAATTAAGGTTTCATTTTTGATACATTAATTATGAAAAATAATCTCTTAATAACTTTTAAAAAAATACTAGCAATTATGTATGTCGAGATAATGAACTGTGAATGAATCGGAACATAGGCAGACCAACAAAGGATCGTTGATTCATCTTTTGGAACCCAAAAATTTATTTTTCATAAATATTTTTCGCCGGACTGCCTATTTTCCGATTCACTTTTACAATATACCTGACTATCAGTATTACTTTTTAAATTATAAAAAAATAATTTTCTACAACTTTTGGTGGCAAAAAAGAAATCCTTGGCTCCATAAAGCCACGATACTTACAATTTTTTTAAATGGCCAATATATCGTAATATGGCATTCAAAATAAATAAAAACTTTGTTATTCAATACCTTACTTATTCGAAGTAACATAAAAAAATCTTTTTACACGTTGTTTCAGGAAGTCATGAACTTTCGAATTTTGCAATCTGCTTCCCAGATTAAATTTCGTGTTGCACAGTATTTTGAGAAATAATATACAGTGTTTCCCAAAGTCAACGAATCACCTGAAAACCACGAATTTCCCATAAAATTCTAATACGATTTTCCCTTTGCTTAAAAGATATTCGGGTTTGAAATTAAAACAATAAACGCGTTTCCTACGAGGAGTGGGGATAGAACCCACCGACAAAAATTCAACGAATCTGATTCAAAACTTTCAAATTGAATATCTTTTTTGATTTTGAGTTTGTTGAAAAGTGGCATAGGATTTTTCGACTCAAAAAAACATGGAGAAAAATTCGGTATAGTTTTTTTTTACCAACTCTTCGTTTTTTGGTTAAATTTCAAACTCGAACATCATTTTTAATTTTGAGTTTTGTGAAAAATCGTCTTGCACTTTTATGAGCAATCTATGGTTTTTGGATGTTTACACACTAGTCGAGGAATCTACTATTCGACCTTGAATGCAATAAGTCACCAACCAGGCGGAGTCCTTAAATTAAATCCAAGCTCCCTGAAATACGACCACGTGGGTGAAGGGGGGGGGGGGGATAACGAACGTTTTTTCATCGTGATCGGGTTTGTTTCATTTTTTTCCTTTTTCGGGATTCGGTCAGGAACAACAAGATGCCCCAGTGCTCGGTGAACACGTGCCGGAACTCGCATCGTCGGACGCGAGGTCGACGTATCCGTTACCATCGATTCCCGAGGATACCGGAGGTAAGGTCGAGATGGGTGATGGCCTGTGGACGCGCGCCCCTGCCCAACGGCGACGTGCCGTTCAACGTGAAAACGGCTCGCATTTGTTCCCTCCACTTCACCACCGATTCGTACGAGAAGGACATGGAGCACATCGTGCTGGGCTTGCCGATACGCAGTAGACTGCGCCGCGGCGCCGTACCCACCATCGACGTACCGGTGAACGTCGAGCCGCTCACCAAGATGTTGGTGGACGACGCCAAGAAGTCGTTGCTGAAGACGGGGACCGCGAAACGCCAGCAGGCGCAGCAACGACCGAAAATTGGTTCCGCGCCGCCCGAGGACAACAAGCGACAGCAGTGCCAACCGGGCAGCGTGGCTGAGAGGAAGATCGACTTCGCGATGGCCCTCGGATTGGAGCCATGGTGAGTCAACCATGCACTCTCTGGTGCATACACCGAGATAAACAGAACTGCTCACTGACCATCTCTTTGACTCTTTCCTTAGTTTGGAGGGTTTTTTTTTCGCTTATTCTTGTAAAATATGCTGTGGGGTAAGCAGAACACAAATTTTTTTTTAGAGAAGGGGGGGGGTGGTCCTAAAAAAACACGGTTTTTTGTTAAATGAAGATAATTAGAAAATCTGGTAACAAAAAAGCTTTTAAATGTCACGTGAAAATTTTAACTTTTGTTTTGGTAACAAATCCAATCTTATGCATTATGTTTGAAAAAGCAACTGATTTTTAGCGATCATGATTGCTACCATCGTATCTAAAAGTTCTTAAGGTATTACGTCTGAGGTGAAGATGGGCGCATGCTACCGCACGGAGAATACTCGACACGAAGGGCTCGTGTTGCGACATTGGTGACCAATGTCAAGTCGAACAAATTTCTTTTCTCACGACTGAGTCGTGTGAGCTCACGAGCCCTCAGTGTCGGAACACTAGCCATTCGTATGCCACACACTAAGTCAAAAATACCACTCAGTAGTGCGGCGAAATCAAGAGCTCGTGTTATATCACTAACCTGCCATTTCGTCTCGGTACGCATCGAGCTGCTCCCTAAGCCCTAAGGTTTCGTATTCGAGAACCCGGCGAGTAGTGTCCGTTAGGCCAGTCCTCGATGAATCGATTCTTGATCACACGTGTTCTTCTCAACTTCGGTTCATGCCAGATGATCTTTTATATCTTTCTTCAGTTGGAACTTATTCTGCGTGTAGAAAAGATCGCGTCTAAAAAAACGTAGACTAAATCGTTTTCAATGTTTCATTTTTACAAAAATGGGTGCTTGTTAACTTGTTTCAGTGTACATCAAGGAGTTGTAGGGTGACTAATTGTTTTCAATTATGTAATTCGAAATCGCCAATGTCAGTTACATTATTTGAAAGGGTTTTTTTATTAACCGTTTTATAAATCGCGATAAAATGACACCCCCCCCCCGTAATTATTTTTTCACGCTCATTATCCATGAATTTTGAACATTACTTTTAAATATATTTCAATACTACTCTGATTAAAATGATTTTCTTTAAAGTTTTAAGGTTTTATTATTCTCAAAAATTTCCTTACTTTTTAGATTTCAAGTTATAATTCTGATTACCAAGTCGATATGAAAAATAGTTATTTTCGTAATCGGGAGCTAGAGTCAATTTTGGCGAATCCGTACGTTTTTGCCCGAGCCGAAGGCGAGGGACAAAATAGGATTAGCCAAAATAGGATTAGCCAAAATTGACGATAGCTCACGATTGTGAACGTTTTTTCATCACAATAGCCTCAAAGTCACTTCAAAATGTCCGGTTTGAGGTTAGAGTGATGAAAAAACAATTTTTATTCGCAGAACAAAAATTTGACTGAAAAATGTTTGTACAACTTCAATTTATTTTGAAAAAGAAAAATTGTAACTTCCGCTCGTGAGCCCACACGACTCAGTCGTAAGAAGAGAAAGTTTTTCGGCTCGACATTGGTCACCAATGTCGCGACACGAGCCCTTCGTGTCGAGTATTCTCCGTGCGCTAACTTCAGTTCATTGCTTTATTTCCGGTCGCGGCAACACCGCAGGGTGCTGTCCTTTTTTAAAACTGGAGTGAGAGATCATTCTGTCATGGAATACGATCAAGTACAGTGTTGCCAAGTTTGCTAATCGAGTAGGAAAAACAAGTTTTTTGAAAAAACTCTACAGTGAAAATTCGTGTTTGATATGGCAAATTACGTGTAATTTCATTCTTCAATTATGGTGAAATTTTTAGAAAAATCTATCTCGTGGTTTTTTGGAAATTTGGAAAAATATGCTTTGAGTTTGAATACATGTTAAATTTAGGAATTTTTAAATAAAAAAAAAAATTAGATTGTAAATCGAGCTGAAATTTTGCAGGTTCACTCAGTACGTATACAAGATTACTTGTGATTTTTTACATAAAAGTAAATCAGGACCTTTAAAAATATCAAACACTCAATAATATTACGTACATTTTTTAAATTTTTTAAATTTTTTAAAAATATTTAATATTTAAATTTTTTGGATATTTTTATTTTATATAGGTATATTATTTAGTATTATTATGTTGACGTTCTATTTATTTTCCTTTTGTTTAGCAATGAGAATTCCAAATAAATATTTATTTTTCTATTAACGACTTCAGCCGAAAAAACAAACAATTTTAAATTTTGATTGAACACAAATTTTTTACTCAACCGTTGGAAATTGGAAATTAAAGCTGTTAAATCTCTTTAATTCCGCAGTATGAGTTGTTTATTTTTTACATAATTTTACAATAAAAATATTAATGGTACGTAGTTTGAGTTTTTTTTTTCACAACTAACTCTAGTTTACTTTTTCGATAACTTTTTAGAAAATGCTTGGATCCATGAGTAAAGTTTTGCAACAACCTGTACATGATCCTATTATACACTAATATCTATATTGAATGTTTGAGAATAAATTTCCCAAAATTTTTTCATAGTTTACATATCTATATATAAAGCATACAATCGAGTGAATAACAAAACTTTATAATTGATTGATTTATAATTGAATGCTTTCGCTTTTTAGTATCATTAGTCAGTTCCAAGTATAATTACCTTCCTGTAGTATGAGTATTAGTTTTTGTACAGTAATAAACAGATCAACAACTTCTGACACTGTAAAAGTGTGTTTTTTTTTCTCTGTATTGTCAAAATCAGCAAAAAACCTCAAAACTCCGGAAAGAATTCAATACTGGCCTGTGTGGAATTGGCAGTATTCACTTACTCTGTAAGTGTGAAGCACAACTGCGTTTAAATTGGCTGTAAGTGCGAGAAGATTGAGGCTGTTGACATAGCGACGATTTTGCTGAAGCTGTATGAAGAGTGAGAAATTAAAAGGGCCTAACCCACTTTTCAATAAGGTGGTTTTCTTATGTATTTATCGGAGAAAATAAGCTTTATCAAAAAGTAGGTTAGGTCCTTTTGATTCCTCATCCTTCATATGTAATTCAGGATTGAATAATGAAGCCTAGCCAAGAAAGCATAAGGTTCATTTTGATTTCAATCAATTGCTACAGTTCATTTTTTTTTCAAGGTAATTAATACAAGTTTCTAAATTAAATTTACTTCATCAAGTGATCAGTGATGTTTAAGTGAATTTTCTTTTAATTTAAGTAATTTTATCTTAAAAAATTATTGTAACGACAATGTAAAATTTAGTCAAGCCTTAAAATGTATTTCTCATCATGTCAATATTTTTGGGATATGTAAAAATATTTTTTCAATTGCCAATGACGAATTTGAATTGTTTTCGATACATTTGATGAGTTTTTACAGTAAAAAATACATTGAGCTCTGATTTAAAATATTTTTCATATACATACTCATATAAAATGCAAAACATTTTTTTATTTCATGCAATTTTCCATGTGAAATTAAATTACAAATATCTTATCAAGTTCTGGATTAATTTTAAGTGTGTTTATAAAACTCCAAATACTTAGAAATCTGGAAGAAAGGTTCCATTTTGAAAATCAATTGTAAAAAAAAGTATACAAAAAGTTTCAGTTTGTAAAAAATATATTGTAACGAAAAAATGTGAGGAAAAACTAAAAATGAAAGTTGTTTATTCGTAAAACAGAAGGAGAAAGACTTTTAGCTGCAGAAATTTATTTGTGTTTTTCAAGGTTGAAATGTAAATGAACCCAATGAAGTAATGAAAAACTCATATTCGAGAATTATAAATATAACTTGAAACGAGGAAAAGAGTCTTGGATCTGAAATACATAAATCTTACTTTCTAATGCCCTTGAGACTTTGTCTTTGCTGTAAACGTTGAAACAAAGCCCTTTTCCTCGTTCCAAGTCACAGACATGAAATAATGATAAACAGAAGTCGGTGACAATGTTTTTCAAAAAATATTATTTTTTTTATTAACTATGAAATTTAGAGTTTTTATAAATAAAAATAGTTCTTGTGTTATTCCAACATTAATTTATTATTATTATTATTATTATTATTATTATTATTATTATTATTATTATTATTATTATTATTATTATTATTTTATTTAAAATGTCCTTAAAGATGTACACAAAAGGTAGTTCCTAAAAGTTCTGGAATTATTTGAAGTTTGAAAAGGGTGAAACAATTTTACTTGGTGAAAATCATACTAATTTTTGGAAATTAGTTAGAATTTTAAAAAACTTTTCATAAAAATAGTCAAACATTTTTTTACATATTCTAATCTTCTAATAGATAATGAATATTACAAGGACCAGTTTAAATCCGTGAAATTGAAGTAGTTTGAAAAAAAAAAATGAATCGTTTAACATTCTTTACAATATTATTAAACAGTAAAAATGCTTGAATATCGTTTAAACGCTTCTTGAAACGTTTAAAAAAATGATAAAAGTCACTATAAAGAAACATATCTAGTTTTCATGATTGCAATTCTTTGTTCAAATTTTAAAATATACGTTCACATGATTTTAACCAAACGAAACTTCAATTTGTACGTACAAACATAGATAATTATCGAATTGACGGACTAGTGTTGTAATAAAATAATCTAGCAGTATAAAATGACGAAATTTTAGGAGATAAGGCGTTATTCTTTTAGATTTGCGAGTTGCGTGAAAGGTGGCGACTGGTGAGGGGGGGGGGTCTTATGATTATCCAGCAGTATTGCTTTGGGAGTGTAAGACTTTTTGTTTCTTCCTTTCTGGAGGATGGTCATTTGTGAAGTACTTGATAGTTTTTTTGTGGAAATCGGGTCATTTGATAAACCGCTACACGCTCGTGCGTGCCACCTGTCGAGCGTCCTTGACGAACGCAGCTCGAACGTCGAAATTGAACTTTGAACTGGGCAAAGCACGACTCGCGTCCTCGATCTCAGGGCCGCGTGTGACGAGCGATCGTTCCTCTGAATTAGGTCGAGACGCCAACGAGCTCTCCGTCCTTGTCGATTTTTTATCTCTTTCTATTTCTTTCTCTTTCGCTCTGGTGTCAATAACGTAATAATAGCACGAAGGCTTTTCTTCGTTTTCCTTCGAAATCAAGGGAAAAAGCACCATTACTTGGGGGGTTGAAGTGCGGTACCGGCTGGCCTGACCTCGCCTAACTACGAGGTTTTTTTTCTCGCGAGCCCCAGCTTTCCTGCTTTTTTTCCTGGTCACCTCGGTTTTCTCAAGTTGGTAACTTTCTGGGGAATATTTTCGGGGATGTGGGATTTTTGCGTTGTGATGTAAAATAGTTTGCGTGGTTACGTAATCGTTTTGGGAATCGTGTGATTGTGTATCAACGAGAACATAGTGTTTCTCGTAGATTTGGAGGTGGTGAAAAGATTTGGGGATGATTGTGGGAATTCACAGTTATGATAGAGAAATTTGGAAGTGTTTGCGACAGTCTAGATAACTAGATATTATATTTGTTGTTTTGTTTTTGGAATTTTTTGATTTACAATCTCTGACCTGTAATTACAGAAATTTGTTATCATGGTTTTTCTGGGATAAAGCATTTTTTTCGAAAGTTTGAATATATTTATTTAGTGTTAACAGATTTTGGTGATTGTAAATTAAAGTTTCGATTTAAATAAAAATATTGTTATTTTTCTCAAATGTAACTTGTAAAAAATTTTGTCTCTTGGTGTTTTTTTTCTTTATTTAGAATTTTGTTTAATTTTTCTATGTATGTTTTGTAATAAATTAAATGTGTCTTTGAAGTAACTTCAAAACTTTTCAACTTATTAAATCTTGTTTATTATCAATTTTTATTATTATTGTTATTATTAATGTTTATTATTATTATCAATAGGGATATTTTGTACATTTATTTCAACATACAGTTTTTCAATAACTGTAGGTCCACAAGAATCAAAGTAAATAAAATTATAAATATTTTTATATTTATTCCAATACAAATATAACATAAATTCCAAATTTTTTATTTGGGTTTTCATGATTTGATAGAATACGCACCATAGTTTTTATATTCTAAAACGCACGAACTATGGCAGTATAATTGAAGTAATTATTGAAAAAATTTTGACATTTCAACTATTGTTCAAACGCCCTTCAAATTCAAGGTCACTGGAATCTTAGCCAAGGTCATCGAAAGTCTCAAGGAACAAAAATTGCAAAAATTTCTCTATGAAGCTTACGCAATATGTGATTTTTTTATCGTGCCCATTGCTATCATATTTACTAGTCTCTTTTTTTTTATAATCGCATGTTTTTTTTCATAACTTACTAGGTAGAAATTATTATTTGCACATGTATTTAGGTCACGGCTTTTCTCAAATCGCAAGTAATAAATATTTAAATTTGTATTGAAAGTTTAACTCGATGATCAATGAAAGGAATAATGTAGATGAAAAAGAATGAAAGGAATTTCGAATAAGTTTAAATGATAAATTTAAACAATTTTTTTGTTGAAATACTTGCTATGGAAATTAGGTTTTTATTGTTTTCATTTTCTTACTAAAAGATTTTGAATGAAACGATGAAGAAAGGGGAGATCTAGTCACAACATGCTAATTACACATTTTTAAATTTCGTCAGTTATTCGCATTAAATGAAGGTTAAAGTAGAAAACAAAAAATGGTTTTGTCCCTGGCCTATTATTTGTCTTATATACAATTTTTATAAGAGCTTATTCCGAATTCAGCATCAAGATTTTGAAACTTTGTTCAAGGTTTTCTTTGAGTTAAAAAAAAAAAAATTACAATCTTTTTATTTTCAAAGGTTTTTGTAATGAATTTGTTGGAGAAAATTTCCTGATTAGAAAATTAATAAATTAAAAACAAAAATACATATTTCAAGTTTTGAACATAAAACCCAAAATTTTAATAATTCTTCAAACACTAAAATGAGTAATGTAGATTCATGAACTTACTGATTCTGAAATTTGTATTTATTGTACAATCTTCATAATTGTGGAATTGAAAATACTGAAAATTTAAAAAAATGAAACATGTTACTTAGTTGAAGTAATGAATCAACATTTAAGAACGTTGGTGTTGTTATTGAAAATTTATATTTGAAGGTTGCCTTGAAACAAACATGACAATCCAAGAAAATTTTGTTCATTAGTTGCAATATAACATTTCTTTACAATATTTATTTGCAATGAGTAGTTTTTCGGTAATATTAAAAATTAAATATACTTGACCTTCACTCAAAGTTTTTATAGCAATTATACCAAACTTCCGATTAAAATTTATCTTCGGATATTGGAAAATATAATAAAAAATCTACTTTCATTAATAAACCATGTTATTTGTGAAATCATTGAAATAAAAAATAGCTCAATATCAAAAAATTAAATTGGAAAAAAGAAAAAGGTAAATTTAAAACTTAAAACTGTTAAATCCTCTTAAGGGAGGAAATTTTCGTTTATTAACAGAAATGTTGCTAAATATAATTTTTCTTTTCTAAAAATTCTCAACACCAGTATGATCTCCATAAATTTCCCAATCTCGAAATCCTAATAAAAAAAAATTGAAAATTTAACGAGACCATGGGAAGATTTTTGGTTCTAAATGTAAAAAAATTTCAAGATTTTTGAATTTCGCTCTTATACAAAGCATTACGGTATTTTTTTTTATTTTTATTTTTTTTTTTTTATTAGAAAATTTATTCTAACAAATAAGCCATGCTATTTGTAAAATGATTGAAATTTAAAAAAGCTCAATTTTGAAAAATTAAACTAGCGAAAAGGAAAATATTAATTTAAAGGTTAAGATAGTGAAATCCTCTTAAATGAGGGAATTTTCGATTTTTAACTAAAATGTTGCTGAACAGAATTTTTCATTTAAAAAATTCCCAACAGCAGTGCAATAAATTTTATCGTCATAAATTTCTCAAAATCTTTAATAAAAAAAAAGTTAAAATTCAACGAAACCATGTCAAGATTTTGGGTTCTAAATGTAAAAAAATTTCAAGGTTTTTGAATTTTTCTATTATGTGAAGCATTGTGGTATTTTTTTTATTAGAAGATGTATTCTATTAAATAAATTATGCCATTTTTGAAGTAATTGAAATTAAAAAAAGCTCAATTTTGAAAAATTAAACTAGAGAAAAGAAATAGATATTTATGCTACAAGGGAGAAAAAGGATGATTCCAACGAGTGCAAAGTTTGGGCACGAGCGAAGCGAGTGCGCAATTGCACTCGTTAGAAT